>PVJX010011098.1:0-54643 GCA_004027295.1 Dolichotis patagonum | reverse complement strand
ACTGAGGGCAGCAAACATGCAACATCAAACACAGCGTTAGCAGACATCAAGAGATATCTTCAGGACCTCATAAGAGGGACCAAAACTGAAATATTAATTCAAATTAAATAAGAGATAAGTAGATTAATAAAAGAAATGCTGGGCACCTCTCAAGAAGACACAGACAGAAGAATGGAGGAACACAAAAGGAGAGAAACATTTAATGAAGATTACAGAAAAAACATAGAATTTGTGAAGCAGATTCAAAGAGATTATCAGGAAACTAAAGACTCCATAGAAAGCTGGCAAAACTGCTTGAAAGAAACCAAAGGCAGACTATCAAAAATTGAACACAGGCTTGCAATGTGTGATGATGAAAGGGAAGATCTCTTAAAAATAACAAGGGAGCAGGCAGTAAAGATAAAAAGACTGGAAGACGACAAGAGGATCTATAATTTAAGAATAAAGCATGTGAATGAAGAAGCAGGAATCAAAACAGAGGAATTACAAAGGCTATTCACAGAAATTATTAAGGAAAATTTCCCAAGCATAGAAAAAAGAAATGATATGCAGAGGTATGAAGCATACAAAACTCCAGCCACCTACAACCAAAACAGAGCTACACCCAGACACATAATAATCAAGATCCCAGAAATTCAATATAAGAAGAGAATATTAAAAGCCATCAGAGAAAAGAAACAGATCACCTATAAAGGAAAACCCATCAAAATCACAGCAGACTTCTCAACACAGACCATCAGGTCAAGAAGAGCTGGCAGTGAAGTAACTCAAGCCCTGAAGGAGAACAACCTCCAGCCCAGATTGATGTATCCTGCAAAACTCTCTCTAGAAATTAATGGAGAAACAAAATGCTTCCATGACAAAGAGAAACTTGGAGAACTGGTGACCACCAGTCCAACCCTACAAAAAATACTGAAGGACATTTTAGAGAGAGAGAGAAAAAAGAATACGGGCATTTCAGGAACAATGGCAGAGAGGCCTCAGTGAATGGGGCAGACAGTGGAGTGGAACAGAAAAATAGGCAACCAATAGCAGAAAAACAGAATAGCAGAAGTAAGGCAGAGAAGATTGGCTGTAATCTCTACTATAGATGGCCTTGAAATATTAACAGAGAGAAACACAGGCAGAGTAGATCAGGAGATAGGGTCCATTGAGATGCTCTATATATGGAGGCACTGGGACCCAAAACAAGCAGTGCATGCTATGGGAGTGAAAGGGGAGGAACTGTCTAAAAAAGGGAGGCAGAGGATATTGTTAAATGGGTAACAAGATTTAAAATTTACAGTATTCTCATCACTCTGCTTGGATGGATTACGTGCTGTTCCAGTTTGTCTACTTACCCTAGACTTGAGGACATGGTCAGCTATCCCAAAAATAAGAGGACATATTATGGTAATCATCCCTAATTTCCTATCTACTTAATCTGAAGCCCTTTATAACTTATACTGTCTTATAATGACTGATCTTATTTGAATCTGGTTTGTTAGATTGCTACTTTGTATTGACTGATTTTATTTAAATCTGTTATGATTGATAGCATCAAGTCTAAGAGTATAGGCAACTACACTGAAGATGACAAGATTCACTAAGGTATCCACTCTGGTTTGATTATTACTTGCTTTTGAAGTCTTATGATGTCTCCAATGCTTCGTTTTTATTAATGTTGTTATATACTGCTGAGACATCATGGTAACCATTGTAGATCACCTTGTACTGCAGTTTTATATGACTTTTTGGCCTCATGCTTTTCTAGGAATTGTTTTGTTTTATTGTGCTTTGTTTTGTTTTCCCCTCTAATACAGAAATGATAGATATACATGTAGAGACTCATGCATATATAGAGCTTATAAACAGTTTACGAGAACCAATTATATAATACATGTTGAAATGAACAACTACTTTGAAGAAAAAGAGACACTACAATACCCAGTGCTGATTCCATAATGTCATGATGTGAAATCCAGCAAAACTATCACTCTTTGTTCAAAGTGATTTTAGCTTGTTTTGTTTAAGTTTAACACACATGAAAGTATGGACAGCTGTTTTGAGGAGAATGAGAGACACTATGACAGCCATTCTTGGCTTCCCTATTTTCTGGTCTTGAAGACCTAAAATGCCCTCCTCGTCCTGCTCAGATCAATTCCACATTATGTTGTTTCATGTGAATTCCCTGTATGTGACAATATGGACAACTATTTGGAAGAAAACAAGAGTCAATGCGATAGAGAGTGAATATCTCCGATTGCCTAGTTGTGAAATTTATGTCTCTTACATTGCTTTCTTGTGATCTGCTTTGTTCTGTTTTGTTGTGTTTAATTTTACCCTTCTGATATAATTGCATGTATATTTGAGTGGGTAAGATGGATGACCATATTGCTGTTTTTGTCAGATCATGGAGCAGAACTTAACACAGTATCACTGTTTGAATGTCTACTTTACATGTTAAATGTAACATGTTTAATGTCTACGTTACATGAACAACTATATCCAAGAAGTCAGTATGTAACTTGTCAAGTAATAATTTCTTAGGTTTTTTTGTTGTTCTCTTCTTTTTTTCCTTGGAATTCTGTATTGTTGCTATCCTTTATTCTGTTTTTTTTTCTCTTTAAATAAAATTTTTTAAAAAAAGAAAAGTTTCAGTTTGATCAAATTCAAATGTAAAACAGTGAGTCTTCTGTTTAGCCCAGTCTGGATGTGTTTGTTCTTCAATAGGAAAGTGAGGTATAACCACTGAATCCTGTGGAAAGGCTACTACTGTTCCCCATACTCACCTCCATCCAAGACATCACAGAAACAGCTATTGGACAATATCCCCTCTGTGGTATAAATCATATCACTGGACAGCATAGGTAGAAATAAATACTCCTTTAACTCCTTTATTGAAGCCAAAATTATTTTGCCAGTTTTGTTTTATTAGTCTTTTGGGACATTTTTGTTTGTCATTAACTGGGAAAAAGAGAAAATTATAAGAACTCTTGGCATCTAGGCCTGGGGGATCTGATACCACTCCTCCCTTCTCCAGACTGAGGAATCTGAAAATTCACAATTCTCTTGAGTTTACTGGTTTGACGGAATGGGGGAAGAGAATTAGCAGACTCAGGAAGAGAAGATGGTGGGAAGTAAAGGAAACACATTATGAGTGGGAGGATCTAATGGTTCATATGGGGAACTGCTGGCCTCCAGAACATCTATGTGGAAACATCCCAAAAGTCTGTGCAATGAAGCTCCAACTGTCACTGGATGTCAAGAACGAAATGGCAAAAATAACATGTACGTTGTTAACCTTCCATTCCTCTCCCTGATGACTCAGTAGAGTTTGAGTTTTTATCATGAAGATACTAATAAAAGAGCTATTTAAACTTCTGCATATTTTTGGTATGTGTTGTATTAGCGTGTTCATGTGTCACAGACAACACCATGCTTGCCTCAAACCCACTTCCTCCCATATGCATATTTCACAGCTCCTTCTCTCTGGATCAGATCATATGTGCAGAGTCATGCAATGCAAGCAGAAGCTATGGGCATCATCTGTAGCTTAGAAAATGGCTTTAGTTAAGATCTGGAATGTCCCTAAAAGGTCCATGGGTAAAGAGTTGGTCTTTAGCAAGGCACTACTGAAAGATGATGGATCATATAAGAGGCGAGGTCTAGATGAAAGTTTTAGGTCATCGGAAGCATGCCCTTCAATGGGATTGTGGGACACTGATCTCTTTTGCTTTCTCACCCAGTCATGAGTAGATGGACCCTGTCACGGCTTATATGTGGATGTTTCCCTCAAGGGCTCATGCACTCAAAGGTAGAGCTTGTGGAAGGTGATTAGATTATAGGGACACTATAGCTGGCTTGGTGTTAGGAGGTGAGGCTGGATGGAAGAGGACGGTCAATGGGGGCCTGGCCAGAAGGGTTCATCTCCCTCCCTGGCTCTGAATTTCCTGTCTCTGCTTCCTGGGTGCCATGACGTCAGCAGCTCTCCTCTACCTTTGCCATGCTACCCTGCCTTGGAGCCAACAAACCACAAACTAAAACAGATACTAAAATAAACTTCTCATCCTCTAAGTTATGGGTGTCTGGTATTGTGTCTTGGAGACGAGACACACCTTCCATGATGTCTTGTGCCACCAAAAGCCCAAAGCAATGGCTTTAGCCATGGACTGAATCCTCTAAAACTGTGAGCCAAAATAAAATTTCCTCTTTTAAATTGATTTCGCACAGGTACAGGAATGCCTCAGTTCATAAACACCTCTGTTTGTGAATAATTCAGTTTGCAAAAAAAGCATGTGGCAAAATTTTGCTTCCATTCACAAACTCTGCACTAGGAGACAAACACAACTATGGCCATCTTCCGCACACGAACACAAACATGGCTATCTTCCCTAGAATCATGGAACAAATTAAGTTCATGAACTAAGGCACTACTGTATTTGTTACAATAATAGAAAGATGGCTGACATAGCAATTAGAGCAGAGCTACCTTCTCCATCCTCTTTCTCAGTGCTTGCCTCCCTGCTGGATGCAAAGAATCCGGTAGAAACTTCCAGCCAGGGAACAATGCTGCCAACAAATGGAAGGTAGCACACTGAGCATCTGATTGGAGTTCTGAGGCTGCTGTGTTTTGGGTCTTTTTTTGTTTGTTTGTTTGGTACTGGGGATCGAACTCACAACCTTGCACTTGCCAGGCAGGCACTTGTGCCGCTGAGCTAAATCCCCAGCCCTCTGAGGCTGCTGTGATAGCAGGTAGTTTTCCCTGAAAAACACACCCACACCTTGTCTTTAGCTCCGGATAATCTTCTAGTGATGCTATGGTTACTTTTTCTATTCTTTGGGATCACCAATTACCTATGGGTTATACCTTTGTCTCCTAAATTTATCATTTTCCTTTCATTACTTTTATTATTGACATTTTCCTGGCATTCTGACAATTTGGCATTGTTATGTCTCACTTTAATGACTTCTATTCAACAAAATTAATGTGAAATTAATTCTAATATTTAACATTTTGCCTTTTGTGTATTTTTTTCTTTATCTCTGCTTTGCCTTGGAACATTCTCTCCTTACAACTATTCTCTCCTTACAACTATCCTTTTCTATTTCTTAGAAGCCAGGTTTCATTGTAAACTGTACTAAGGATATCAAATAATTTTCTGACACTTTTCTTCTGATAGCCTTAACAGATTATTGTCAGAGGTAAGTGATCCTTTTGAACTTTTCAGATCACTTATTTTCCTCTGAAGTGTCTTTTCTTAAAATACTTCTAATTGTTCTACTTTATTCTCAGATAAGATAAAATCAATTCACCTTAGATATTACCTTCAGGCACAACAGCTTGTATGAAGAGGTGATGAATCAGAAACCCATGTGTCTTCTGGAAATCAAGTGTGATACACACATTGAATAACAGTGACTTTTGTGCCATCAGGAAATTTGTGTACTAATGTGGCTGTAGTAATTATGCTAATGACAAGTCCAATTAAGATTAGAGATAGAGAAGGACAAATATCAAGAAAGTCAATCTACTCTTTTATAGAACACTTAATAAAGTTCAACCAAACTCATTTAAGGTGGTAGAGTAATCAAGTTATTAATATCAGACTCGAGGAGATAAATTATTAGGTAAACCCTCAAATCTTAAAATATGACCTTCTGGAAATTTACAATTTCCTGAGATTCCATAAAACTACAGATATTATATGAGTAGGGGATAAAAAGTCAACATCATAAGAACTCTTTGGGGGCTATTAGACCCTGGTGACTAAAGTCAGACTCATTTTTCCAACGCCTCTGGCTTGAAAGAAAGACATAGGAGGTGAGTCACTCAAGTACACGTAAGGAAGACTTCAGGTGCTGGTCTCAAAGTGAAAAAAAATCAGGCTTTGTTTTAATAATGAGGAGTAAAAATAAGTAAACACCAGCACTAACATGCCTCCTCAAATGTAAGATGTTCTAATTGACGCACCATTATTTAAAATATTACAAAGAAAGACAAAACGCTGGTGAATATAAGCCATTGTTGATGGGAAGACACAACCAAATTTCAGATATATTAAAATATCGGGGGAACATATGTCATAGACTTGATGAAGCATCGGAAGCCAAGTTGGAAGTTAATGTCATCAACTTTGGGACAACTCTTCACGCTGTATGTTATCTCTTGAGTAACGGAGCCAAGGGATGACACAGGAGAGGGTTTAGATCTTGCATATTTTAGGAGAGGCCTTCTACATTCTTATCAGCAGACCAGGTTTGTTGGCTGTCAATCTCTGCTTTTGGCACCAGTACTGCACCCTAAGATCCAGGATAATAGGTAAACTGATGTGCACAGCTCCAAAATGATTTTTTCTCAGTGTGGATTCATGTTCTGACGAGAAGGCCTCTTATTCCTCCATGAACAAGCATAATATCACAAGGCAAGATGAAACTAGCATGAGAAGGTCAAAGCTAAAAAGAAGAAGATTTCTAGCCATTGTGTTTTCTATGAGCTCAGTGAATCTGAGATCCAGGTAGTAGATCCATCTCCACTAGGACAGAGTAGATCCATCCTCTTTACTGCCCTCCCAGATCTGCCATTCAGTTCTTCCCTGTATTTTCCCAAAGTTCGGAACACAGTAAAGAAAATTAAGAACCTATGTAAGACGGTAAATGACAGCGGCCACAGACTATTCCACATGAAGGTCCTAGAGTATTGGCTGTACTATGCTGCATCATGGCTAAGAGTCCAGTCATGAGAAGCCAGGACTGAACCCAGCTCTGCAACCTTCTAGTAACCTTTGGCAAATTACTTAATTTCTTCTTCCCCAGAGGATTATATGAGAAAACATATGAAAGCTTAGGCTTTGCACAGGGCCTGCCAAAGAGTCAGGACTCAGTGGATGCTACATGCTGCGGTTAAATCATCCCTCCCATCTTTTACTGACATTGTAACAATGTAATTTTTTTTTTAAAAAATCAGTCTGGATTCCAAGCATGCATCTGGGCTGACTGCCCCTATCAAATGTTCTCAAGGGAATGTCAATGAATCTGTGAAGCTGAGTTTAATAAAAATTAGGCATGTGATGTCTGCTGCTGAATTTCTGTACAGATAGATTTTTGGCCAAGGTGCATTTTGAATGGTTTGTTTCACCTTCCCTTAAGATCATTAAGTATTGTTTAAATGTCCCTTCCTCATGTTGAGATATAATTGCCATTGTGATAGTATTAAGAGATAAGACCTCTAAGAAGTGATTAGGTCATCAGGGCACCACCCTCATCAATGGATTAGAGCCATTATGTCAGGAGTGGGTTCTTAATAAAAGGATGAGTTTGGCTGATCTGGATTTTTCCTTTTTATTAGTACACATTCGCAGTACATGATGATTACATTCATCGTGAGAAGTCAGTAGATGTACATAATACGTCTTAATTCTCTTTTTCACACACCTTCTCCTATCTCTTGGCTTACTCTCCTTTTGCAAAAGATCTCTCTCCCCAGTTCCTGTTATCTATCTCAGCAGTGTTACCCTCTCCCCTCCTATGATGCAGCAAGAAGACCTTCCCACATGCTGATGCCATGCTCTTGGAGTTCTCAGCCTCCAAAATTGTGAGCTAAACAAACTTGTATTCTTTTTATTTTCTTTGAAGTGCTGAAGATCAAATCTGAGGCTTCCCAAATGCTAGGCAAGTGCTCTGCCACTAAGTTATATTCCTAGCCTTAAACTTTTGTTCTTTGTAAATGTTCCAGTCTCCAGGATTCTGTGGTAACAGCAGAAAATGAATAGAGGTGCAAGTAATCTAGAGCCTCTAGCACTGGTTACAGTGCTCTTGAATCCCTGGTGAGTGCCTGGATGGGGCTGCAGAGTCCTCCAGCTGATCCCCTGATCCTTCTGGCCTGGCCATTGATTATGGGCTCAAAAAGCTATGCCCCGCCATCTCTTAATATTTGTGACTTGGGAGGGGCTTTGGGCTCTTATCCAAGCCAGCTTGAAACATAAGAGGAAGGGCTGAGATTTTTCAGTCTTGGAAAAATAAAAATGGCAATGGACTGCAAACCAATGCTGAAAAATCATGAAAGTTGTAAGGGGTAAATGCAAGGGGAACCCACCTGTCACCATTCAAAAAAGGGACATTTAAAGTAAATTCAAGGATGCTTCACATACTAGTTAGTAAACAAATGGAATGGTTTAGTCCAAGGCCTGGTACATACAGATCAAATATGCCAACTTACAGATTCATTAAATACATATTCAATGACCTTCCTTGATGATGAACACCTACATGGGCTTAGGTCAGCTGATATTGCTTCCTGGGAATTGGCTCTATGCAGCATTAGGTGAGAGAGCAAATGGATTGGGATAAATATTTACAGTTTCAAGAGCTTCTGTGTCAAGGAACCCAGCAAGGTATTGTCTTGACATAAACCCACCATTCCAAGACCCACTTTGTGAGAGCGGGGCAAAGGACTTACCAGTTGTCTGACCTTGGGCAAGTCCTCCCTTGTGGCACTATGAGCCCTATGTCTACATGGTGGCCATAGGAGCACCTCTCTCATCAGAAATGTCCCATCTGTATTTCTGAGTGGCCTCTTGACCAGAGATTCACAATGTGGCTCAGCTGCCAGCTTCCAATGGAGCTGAGTACCTGTATAACACATAGCTATCTCTGTCTTCATCTCCACTCTGATCTCCACACACTGTCAGTGGGACTTTCAGAGCTCAAGCTAGGCTGTGTGCTTCACTGTGAGGGCACCCAAGCACACCAGAAGTTCACCTCATTTCACCTCTGTGGCCCCACAGCTGAGCTAGCTCAGCTTTTAGGTTTTCTTGACTTGGATAACCTCCTCTCTTTCCTGCCTTACAGATAGCCTTTGATCATTTCAGAGGCACTGTTATATACTGGGGAAGAATGAAGATTGTGCAGACTGCCTGGTTTGTATCCCAGGCTCACTTCTACAAGCTGTGTGACAGTAGGCAGTCATTTAAACAACCTGTGCCTCAGTTTCATCATCTGTAATACAGGGTTGCTAACTATGGTGGCCACCCCAAGAGCTTATCGAAATTAAATGTGTTCATCTGTGCAAAATACTTAGGAAAGTGCCTCTATTAGAAGAAGCATTCAAAATCCTGGTCTTCTTTGGCAGTTTTTGGTTGGCATGAATAAACTGGAAAGGGCATAGACTAGCTGAGGAGAGTGAGCACTGTCAGAGGCTGGGAGGAAGTCTGCCTGGGAATGTTCCAAGGTAGTGTGCAGTGTGCTGAAAACCTCTCTCCTAAAAAAAAAAAAAAAAGAAAGAAAAGAAAAGATAAAAAGAAAAAAGGTGTCCATAACCTAACTCCCAGATTCCATGATTGTGGTCTTATTTAAAAAATGGATCTTCACAGATGCAATTAGGAATCTCAGAAAGAGTCATCCAGGATTATCTGAGTGACCCTCAAATCTCATCATATGCATTCTTATAAAACAGAGAAGATAAGCATTTGAAGATGGAGGTAGTCATTCAAGTGATACTGCCACAAACCAAGGATACAAGAAGCTGGAAAAGGCAAGAAAGGTCTCTACCACCACCCTGAGCCTTTGGTAAAAACACAGCCTGCCAACACCTGATTCTGGACTTCTGGCCTCCAGAATTGTCCCAGTACTTCTGCAACCTCAGTGTGCACACAGATCCCCTGAGCACCTTATTGATTACAAATTCTGATTCCTCAGGTCTGGGTGGTATTTGCTATTCTACAACCCTTAAATGCTTCTATTGATGCCAATGTTTTTGGTTCACACCACACATTGAGTTGGAGGAGGGGGTTGTTTAAAAGCATACTGTCAGCAGCAGCACCATGATGACAAAGGGAACCATGGGAACAAAGAGGCAGAGACTGTAGATCCTATCGGCCACAATGCTGAGCCACTGTGACAGTATGCAGAAGCTCAGCCTTTAGCCGCAGGATTAAGAGTGGATGTAAACCATCGACCTTTGTTGACACTTATTCCTGGGCTCAATCAATGCTTCTGAATTGAACAGCAGCTCATCCGGGCCATGCTAATGGGTTCTGACTGCTCCAGTTCATCACTTTCTAACACAACCAACCAAGAATGCTCTCATCCTTTTGGATTTAAAGAGAAAAACAAATAAAGGTTTCATCATTCATAACTTACAGAGATCCACAATAATTCCTGCGAGGATGGAAAACATTTCTGATGGAATCCTAGTTTCCTGCTTTCAATAAATTTGAAGGAAATAACAACTCATTACTTTTGTCTTAATGTTTTCATGTGGTAAAAAACATGTAATCCGAAAAGGAGATGAGAATGTGTCTCTACTATCCTGCGTTCTTTTTTTTTTTTAATTTTATTTAACGAGAAAAAAAACAAAATAAAACAGAATGAAGGGTAGCAACAATACAGAATTCCAAGGAAAAAAGGAAAAGAACAACAACAAAAAATCCTAAGAAATTATTACTTGACAAATTACATAATGACTTCTTGGAAATAGTTGTTCAAATTACAAAGTTAAAACATGTAAAGTAGACATTCAAACAGTGACACTGTTAACAGCTCTGCTCCACTATCTGACAAAAACAGTAATATGGTCATCCATCTTACCCACTCAAATATACATGCAATTATATCAAAAGGGTAAAATTAAACACAACAAAACAGAACAAAGCAGATCACAAGAAAGCAATGTAAGAGACATAAATTTCAAAACTAGACAATCGGAGATATTCACCCTCCATCACACTGACTCTTGTTTTCTTCCAAATAGTTGTCCATATTGTCACATACAGAGAATTCACATAAAACAACATAGCATGGAATTGATCCGAGCAGGATGAGGGGGGCACTTCAGGTCTTCAAGACCAGACATTAGGGAAGCCAACAATGGCTGTCATACTGTCTCTCATTCTCCTCAATATAGCTGTCCATACCTTCATATGTGTTGAATTTAAACAAAACAAAGCAAGCTAAAACCACTTTGAACAAAAAGTGATAGTTTTGCTGGATTTCACACATGACATTATGGAATCAGCACTGGATACTGTAATGTCTCTTTTTCTTCAGAGTAGTTGCTCATTTCAACATGTGTTATATAGTTGGTTCTCATAAACTGTTTATAAGCACTATGCATGCATGAGTCTCTACATATATATCTATCCTTTCTGTATTAGAGGGAAAAGCAAAACAAAGCAAGATAAAACAAAACAATTCCTAGAAAAGCATGAGGCAAAAAAAGTCACATAAAGACGCAATATAAGGTGATCTACAATGGTTACCATGATGTCTCAGCAGTGTATAACAACATTAATAAAAACGAAGCATTGGAGACATTATAAGACTTCAAAAGCAAATAATAATCAAACCAGAGTGGGTATCTTAGTGAATCTTGTCATCTTCAGTGTAGTTGCCTATACTCTTAGACTTGATGCTATCAATCATAACAGATTTAAATAAAATCAGTCAATACAAAGTAGCAATCTAACAAACCAGATTCAAATAAGATCAGTCATTATAAGACAGTATAAGTTATAAAGGGCTTCAGATTAAGTAGATAGCAAATTAGGGATGATTACCATAATATGTCCTCTTATTTTTGGGGTAGCTTACCATGTCCTCAAGTCTAGTGTAAGTAGACAAACTGGAACAGCATGTAATCCATCCAAGCAGAGTGATGACAATAATGTAAATTTTAAATCTTGTTACCCAATTAACAATATCCTCTGCCTCCCTTTTTTAGACAATTACTACCCTTTCACTCCCATGGGGTACACTGCTTGTTTTGGGTCCCACTGCCTCCCTATATAGAGCATCTCAATGGACCCTATCTCCTGATCTACTCTGCCTGTGTTTCTCTATGTTAATATTTCAAGGTCATCTATACTAGAGATTACAGCCAATCTTCTCTGCCTTATTTCTGCTATTCTGTTTTCCTGACATTGGTTGTCTATTTTTCTGTTCCACTCCACTATCTGCTCCGCTCACTGAGGCCTCTCTGCCACTGTTCCTGAAATGCTCGTATTCTTGTTCTCTCTCCCTAGAATGTCCTTCACTATTTTTTGTAGGGTTGGACTGGTGGTCACAAATTCTCCTAGTTCCTCTTTGTCATGGAAGCATTTTGTTTCTCCATTAATTTCTAGAGAGAGTTTTGCAGGATACATCAATCTGGTCTGGAGATTGTTCTCCTTCAGCACTTGAATTACTTCACTCCAAGCTCTTCTTGACCTGATGGTCTGTGTCGAGAAGTCTGCCATAATTTTGATGGGTTTTCATTTATAGGTGATCTGTTTCTTTTCTCTGATGGCTTTTAATATTCTCTTCTTATATTGAATTTCTGGGATCTTGATTATTATGTGTCTGGGTGTAGCTCTGTTTGGGTTGTAGGTGGCCGGAGTTTTGTATTCTTCATACCTCTGCATATCATTGCTTTTTTCTATGCTTGGGAAATTTTCTGTAATAATTTCTGTGAATAGCCTTTGTAATTCCTCTGTTTTGATTCCTGCGTCTTCATTCACATGCTTTATTCTTAAGTTATAGATCCTCTTGTCATCTTCCAGTCTTTGTATCTTTACTGCCTGCTCCCTTGTTATTTTTAAGAGATCTTCCCTTTCATGGTCACACATTGCAAGTCTGTGTTCAATTTTTGATAGTCTATCTTTGGTTTCTTTCAAGCAGTTTTGCCAGCTTTCTATGGAGTCTTTAGTTTCCTGATAATCTCTTTGAATCTGCTTCATGAATTCTATGTTTTTTCTGTAATCTTCATTAAATGTTTCTCTCCTTTTATGTTCCTCCATTCTTCTGTCTGTGTCTTCTTGAGAGGTGCCCAGCCTTTCTTTTATTAATCTACTTATCTCTTGTTTAATTTGAATTAATATTTCAGTTTTGGTCCCTCTTACGAGGTCCTGAAGATATCTCTTGATGTCTGCTAACGCTGTATTTGATGTTGCATGTTTGCTGCCCTCAGTCTCTTTTGTATTTACCTCTCCTGGATCAATGTTCTCAGGGTTGGGGGCTAGGGTTTTTCTTATTTCCCCCTCTCGTCATGTTTTTGGTTCCTTCCATACAAGTGTACAGTGTAATTCCCAGACCCTTTTCTTGCTGGTTAAGGCTCCTCTAGAGGGCACAGGCTAGGAGCTTTTGCCCACTTCAATAGGCTATCAGAGATTAGAATTCATGCACGGGCAATGTGAGCTGGCTCCTCCCCTCTGGGCCAGTCAACTTTTGCAGGCCTTCACTGCGTCAGTGTGTGCCAAGCTCAGGGAATTAATTTGTAGCGACTCACAGGGTCCCAGCCAGGGGCACAGCCTAGTCCAAGCAGATTCCACCAGTCTGCTCGGCGAGGGGTACAACCAACTGAAGTCACTTCCTTATGGAATTAGCGCTCTGCTGCCCAAATCCAACATGTCATCCAGTGGGTTTCCCCTTTCCCATGGGAGGGTCTTATTCCCATCACTCACCGCATGTTGATGCCAGTCCCCAAAAACTGCTGGGTTCCCCAACCTCCGACTTCAGCATGGCTGCAGTGCGAATTCACGGTGCCTCTGGGTGGGTCGCATGCAGGGCCAGTCCGGGAAAGCCGCATGCAGGGCTGTTTAGCTCCGCACTCTGGCGGTTCAAGCGTCACTTCGGCACAGATCGCTTGGATTCAGACAGCTCGAGGATGGCACTGTGCTCACTGATCTTAGCTTCTCTGATGGTAGCCCCAGGACCTCATATTTGAGTGGTTTTTTTGCACTTTAGTTTCTTCCTGGGTTGTGAGAGTCCATCTCTCTCTGTTTGGGTCTCTCCAGGGTGTTTTATTCTGGCATTTGAGCTGTCTCTCTCAGAGAGGGTCCCTCTCCTGCTACCTACCAGTCTGCCATCTTTGGTACACTCTATCCTGCATTCTTATATGACTAGGTGCCTAGGAGCTCAGTTTGGTAGATAGAAAGCAGAGGCAACTGGCATAAATGCTGTTATGGTTTGTTTAAATGTCCCCCCAAAGCTTCATACAGTCATGGACACAGCTGAATCTAGCATTTGTGATTGGTTCATTGTCTAGCACTAGGATTGGTGGTGTGAATCCTGCATCCACCCAGGAAGGGAAAGGGAAGGAGGCATGCTTTCCTCTTTTGCCCTGTTCGCTCTTGCTACTTACAGCTGCCATGAACAGCTGCCCCTCAGCCACACCACCCTGCCTTAGAGCCAGATGAGTATGGACTGAAACCTCTAAAAACTATAAGAAATAAACCTTTCCTTGCTTCACTTTGGGCATCAGATATTTTGTCTCAACAATGAGAGAAAAGTAACCAAGACAAAAGCCCCAGGATGAAAGCAGAAGGGCAGGATGAGGCCAAGTAGTTTTACTTACTAACAAAGTCTATTGAAAAAAACAACTGGTCCACCAAAGCCAGTGCAGGAATGGGCAGATGATGCAAATGTTCTTTAGCTAAAATCTTCACTGCATTTTCCTACTGGTCTCTTTCTCCAGCTACCCCTCCAAACCCATCCCACACATATGGTTTCATTTCTTAACTAATTCACCCATAACTTCTTGTTGCCCATAGCCAAGACAATCTCAAGGCTTTGTATCATGTGCCAACTCCAATCAATCAGTAGCAGCCACCTTAAAGAGGTTGAGTCCCTCTCTGCTTTCAATTAGGAAGAAAGTTGGGATTGATTTCCAGTGCCTGTGATGGGCTTAGTGCCATTTCTTTCTGTACAACAAGTCAGTCATTTTAGCTTTCAAGCTCCTCTTCCTCCCATTAGCCATCACCTCCCACTCTTCCATATGAAATGCTCACTCCAGACAAAGGGGAAACCACCTCTTCCACCCTACTCCGTCCCCTACATTCTCCAACATGTGACCATGCTGCCTCAGTGGTTTGGCTTAGGCTCAATCTTTCCTCTTCCCTTGGTCAAGGACTTTCCAACCTCTGATGCCTAATTCTTTCTCCTTCCCTTTGGCTCTAAGAACTCTCATTCACCACCAAATGCTTTCTCTTCCTATTGTTACTCATCTCTGCATGTGAATCAGAATAAAGAAGATCGCTATATGAGTATTTCCAGACTTTCCACTCCTTTGAACCTTCTCTATCATGGTTTGACTGTTCCCTCCAAAACTCATGCTGAAAGTTCATTGTCATTGTAATAGTATTAAGAGATGGGCCTTTAGGAGCTGTTAGGTTATGAGGACTCTGCCCTTGTGAATGAAATAAAGTTCTTATCTCCCAGAGTGTATTAGTTACCTCAGGAGTTAGTTCCTGATGAAAAGGATGTATTTGACCAGAACACTCACACACATTCTCTCTCTTTCTCTCTCTCTCTCTCTCTCTCTCTCTCTCTCTCTCTCTCTGTCTCTCTCCTTCCCTCCTTCCCCTCCCTCTGCCTCTGTCTCTTCTATCTCTGTCTCTCTCTTTCCCTGTCTCTGTGCTTGTCTCTCTCTGTCTCTCTCTTTCTCTCTGTTTGATGCTTTCTGCCATGTTTTGATGTAGCAAGAGGCCCTCACCAGCGGTGGCTTCTCAGTCTTGGACATCCCAGCCTCCAGAACTATTAGCCAAATAAACTTCTATTGTTTATCACTTACTCAGCCTATAGTCTATTACAGCAGAAATAAACTGCTATAGTTTGTTTCTCCTTCTTAAACTCCAAGAAGGGCCTGCCTCACCTCACTGGCTCCTCTGATCTTCCTAATGCAGAATTGACAGGGAAATGGAGAGGCACTGAGAAGATGCAACCTTCAAGGAAGTATGTGGCTTCTTAGAGTCCTTGAGTTGCAAGAGGAGAAGCTTTATTAGGCTTGAGAGCACTGCATAGTAAAAAAAAGTATTCTCAAAATTTCATATTCAAGAAAATCAAATAAAGACCTCAAGTTATCACAGAGTGCTTCCGCTGGCCACTTAGGTTCATCTTTGAGGCCACAGCAGAGCTCCCAGTCTGGACTTCATGGGATCTGGCCTACATGTGAGCAGTACATCAGCTCTTCATTCACTGTCTTCCTGGCACAGCTTCCAGGGCCATTTCTCATAACCGTCTGCCAGGGTCTCAGGTGGGTTCCATAGTGACAGAGTTTAGAAGGGCCTTAAAGTATACCCTATCCTGAAGCCTAGAAAAGAAGGGTCAGTTAGCACCTCAAATTCCCCTGGAGCTAAATCACCAGCACCTGCCAGAGGAGTGGTTTCTGGGCTGATGTCAGAGTGTGACTGCTAATCCCACTTGCCTTCCTTCAGGAGGAGGCACATTGGGTGGGCGGATATCAAATCCAGTTTGACAAGTACTGACTGAAGACCCTCCATAGAAAGAGATGGTTTGTGTGAAAAGTGTTAAATATTCTAGAAAAACCTGTTACAGACATTGCCCCATTGTCTGTTATTTTATAATAAAAAGTATTCTGCACAAATACAACCACCCCACTCATAGGTGAACCCTTGGCCTCTGGCCTTCGGGGTCCTCCTCTGTTCCTCTCCTTCACACCAAACACACACACACACACACACACACACACACCCTGAAGGCTAGTCCACACCACATAGGCAAGCTCAATGCAAAAATAGGGTTCCCTGTAGAATGTTATTTCTGACAATGAGAGTAGGAGAATCTCCTTAATGACCATTTGAGCCTATGCACGTGATTTTCCCACTGACAAATTCTCAAGGATGTGTTGAGAGTCTAACTCTTATTCAACTGTTAGGGTTACAGGACTTCAAAAGCAATCCAGCCTGGTTCTCTGTCCACCCCACCACCCCTCAGCCCTTCTTGGTGCTCCCTCCTGTGTTAGCTGCTTCCTGCTGGAATGAAACAATGTGAGTATAAACCCCTGAAGGGAGGAGATGCCACATTTCTGCTCTCCAGCTCTGGCTCTGGTGGCATCTTCTCCATGGTCCCAGCTCCCTCTAGAAAGGCCCACTATGATGCAGGGTCCACAGAGTGACTGTGGCCCCAGTTGAGATGATACCACGTTCTCCTTCCCTTCCACCAGTCTCCAGGTGGAGGTGGATTTCTACTGTGACAATTTCTGGGTCCCCTCATCACGCCCTTTCTGTTTGTTTATTTTTAGCTCCTCCATTACCTGCATAGATTTCCTGCATGAAATTCCCTCTGTTGAGATATTCAAAAGAAGTTTCTCTTTCCCTTATTAAATCCTACACACTGACCAACCTTTCAAATAAACCTATGAAAAAAAACAAAAACAAGAGGATGTAATTTGGCCAAAAAATAAAAAACACACTGATAGTTGTCTGTGTTTGCATTGAGTTTAAACCTTCTTGGTTTCTATCCTCCACATCTCTGCAAAATATAGTAGAAAATGCTCCCTTTTTACTTCTAATTCAAAAAGATCAGGAATCATTAGGACCAACAATTTTGAAATACGTGACTTTTAGGGAACAATCACAGCTGTGACTCTAGTCCTTTCATTCCCTAAACAGATCCTCTTGACACTAGAGGTAATTAATGTCCTAAGCTATGACAATGTCCTAAGCTATGACCACCTCAGAGCTTACTTCCAAGGCCTTGGCTTCCAAATCAAAGGAAACAAAAGTAATATTAAATAACCATTTCCAAAAGCATTCAAAAATATCTCTTTAATATATGCAGCAAAACTCAAGTGCTCAGATTTTTGAACCAGATGGTTTTGCAACTTTGCAAAGTAGGTTTCATTTCATAGTTATTTAAATATCCCATATATTTTAAATACACAATGCTCCTGCTACTAATTAACACTTCATAATTTCTCAAGAGTCCCACAGGCAATTGCTACCATTTGTAACTGGTGAAAGTTAGTGTCAAGAAAATGAATCTTATTTCCTTCCCAAATAGCAGCCCTGGGATAGTGTTTGCAAAATAGCACATCTCTCCTCCTCCATGTGAATGGAGTGGTGAGAGCAGTTGAGCATGGCTCCCTGGGGTGGGAAAGGGAATATGTGAGCACAGCATCATCTGGGGCCCTTGGATACCCTACTAATCATTTTCCCATGACTGGGGCAAAATGTCTGATGTCCTAAATTTAATGGAGGAGAGGTTTATTTTGGGTCAGTTTTGGTTCATATTGGCTGGCTCCACTGAGCAAATGGAAAGGCCTGGGCAGAGGAAAGCTGTTCATCTCATGGCAGCCAAAAAGCAGAGAGCAGGGATGAGCCAGGGACAAGAATGTACCCTTCCAGGTCATACTCCCAGTGACCACCTCCAATCTGGCCCCACATCCTAGTAGCAAACTCACCTACAGTATTCATCAGTGGATGAATCCATTGATGAATATAGCACTTCCGTGATCCAGTCACCACCCACAAGGCCCTGTTCTAGCACAGGAAACATTTTGTGGGACAGTCTAGATTTAAAGCACAACAGACAATGATGTTCTTCAAGGGCAGATGCCCCAGCATGAGCCTATGGGCCAATATTAGTTACAAAGATGCATCCAAGTTCAACAGAAGACATGGACACACAGCGCACACATACACACACACACACTGCATGGGAAGGGCAATGTGACCACAGTTTGTGTGAGCCTGAGTGTACAGGACAGCTGACTGCAGGGGTGGAGTAGGGACTGGGGCATCCTGGCCCCTCCCATGGGGTTCAGAGCATGGAGTAGCAAAAGACAACAGTAAGAAGCGGCCACAATTCTATAGGGAGACAGAACACAGTGATTTGTAACCAAATCACGAAGTAGTGCAAAAATATATAGCAAGAGACCTTTAGATGTTTACATTTCACAAAACCATTTTGTCAATCAACCAGAAACAGCTCTGGATTTACCCAGCAACACTCCTTCCTAAAGCCAGTCTACAAAGATCTACACACATACTCAACCTAAGCTTATCATAAGTCATCAATTAATTTCTGTCCAATTAAAAAAACATTTAAATGCAACAGGCATCTGAACCAGGGGAGATCATATGTGTTCAAAATAAAAAAGGCTTCCCCCAACCCCTGGGTATAGATTCAAACCATACACCACACAGAGAAGCCAGGCCATTAAGCTGGCATTCTGGGGGCTGTGTCATAAGAGAAAAAAATACCGGACTCAAAAGACCTGGATCTCCATAAGTCACCCTCAGATGTTTTGAGGGGCAGATGGTGGGACAGAGGAGGATGCTGTCTGTCTAGCGTCAACACAGCAAAGTCTCCAGGGCAGGGAGGTCGCCTCCAGACAAAGAGCTCAGCAGACTGACGCTGGGCTGAGCTTGTTTGCCTGGTGAAATCAGTGGCTATCCTTTGGGGACATGAAAGAAACAAAGGAACCATACAAGGGGCTTTAGAATGCCACAGCTCACCTCCTGGTTATAGGAGGGAGGAAGGGGACATGCAGAAACTAAATTTGAAACTCAATTCTGTGATCATCACAAGAAACAATTGCTAAAATGCCTGATAGAAAAGGTACCAGGTTCTGGCCTCCATCGGTCCATGCGTCTGTCTGAACAAACTTTCCCTTACTAATTAGTTCTCATCTCATCACAGTCACCCCAGGCACGTAAGTGCTGCTCACATTTTCCCATGTATATTATTTAACATGCAATAATTCAGTGTCCTGACTCAGACATAAAAAAGAAGCAATGTTTGAACAAACTGGCTATTTTTTTAAAGCCCAAGTTCCAAGAGTCATCTCTGCTAGATTTGTCAGAGGCTACAATTTTGCAGAATTTTTTTTCCTGAGTTTTCCGAGCAGCATATGTCGCTCCTTGCAGGGCGACTTAAAAATCAGTACCGGCACATCTTCTCCCCAATGATCCCCAGGCTGCTTTGTAAGGAGGCTTTAATAATGCATAGGCAGGGAAGGTGGTAAATGAATAAAACACCAAACCACCACGAAGACATACTGCCTTGACATTAAGTCTGATGGTTAAAGCAAATGGGCCAGTTTTTTGCCTGAGTCTTCTGGCTTGCATCAAGAATAAGGATTTGGATCCCAAAACCTTATCTGAAGATGCCATCTGACAAGTGCAAGTTTGAGCCAACACCAGCTTGTCAAGTGCTGATTTTAATTTTCCAGCAGCCAGGCCACACAAATCATTACTAGCTGAGGAAAGAAGAAATGCTTTTGATTTCATCTTTAAGAACAGTAGTAGTGAGTTAGCTATTTGACTGACATTTTGAAACATTTTATCAAAAAGGTGTTGTGGATATAGTAAAACTCATCAAGGATCAGAAACAATGCAGTGGAAGAATGGGTAGTTTCTGCATTGTGACTCCCAATTTGCAGATTACATAACTGATGTCACCATGCCACCTGGGAAGGTTTTAATGTTGTTAATAATACAGTAAGGATCGGTGCATTTTCCGAAATGACTTACTGCACTGATAAAGAAAGCATTGCCTTTCTTGTCCCCAAGTCCCAGAGCTTTCCACAGACACACAAAGCCCACCACAGTAGCAGATGAGCAGACTTCATCTCTGTTGTCAAGGAAACCAGTCTGTTCTTAGCTCTAGAATTAGCCTGGGCCTGGCCTCCGCAGTGCCTTCCACCCACCCCTCCTGATGGAGCCTGCCATCTCTTCCCCAAAACACCGTAGGACACTGCAGACCCCTTCTCTAGCAAAATTGCTAGCATGCTATTGGAGTGGAGGCTCCACTGACAGCCCAAACCAACCAGCAGGTGAGTAAAACCCACACAAGTCCATAGGAAAGAAAATGAGGGGTTTTCTGCTTTTGTTTTTGTTCTTTGTATCCCCACACACACAGGATGGGAAAGGATAGTTAGCAAAAGTCTGAAACAAGTGCTGATTGGCCTATTTATTGAGAATGGCTTAAAAGAAGTGGGATTGCCCACCCACGACTGACCAGCATTTTTACTCTCCGAAACATCTATCCCCACATTTCTCCAAATAGGAGCTTAAGCCCCCTGGCATCCATCATGGGTCAACCCTGGTGCTGGAATCGGAGGCAAGGAGTACATCCCAGAGAACCTTTGGGGTAAAAATGCTTCCTGGAAAAGGACATTTAGAGTCAAGAGTAGCACAAGGTCTGGGAAGAAGAGAAAGAAGGCTAATGTTATGTTACCATATTCAAGGAAGAGAGAGATAGGAAGGAAGAAAGAAGCCCAGGCAAGAAAGAGGAGCGAGCCAGCTGCTGGTGGGAGAGGGGGGAGGATGACCATTATCTTTGAGGATATGCTCTGTGGGAACTCTGGGCAGGGAATGCACTAAAGAAGGTCTTGAAATGACACCTGTTAAGGACAGTCTTGCCAAAAAAACAACCCAGAGACTTGATCCACTGAACTCCAAAGCCACATACAGTCATGTATTGCTTAAGGAGATTTCTATCAATAACAGACCACATAAAAAAAGGTAGTTCCATAAACTTATAATGGAACTGAAAAGTTCCTATTGCCCAATATTTCTACCATATGTTTTCTACATTTAGATATATTTAGCTACACACATTCTTAGCATTGTACTACAATTCCCTACAGTTAAATAACAAGCTGTGCAGGTCTGTGGCCTAAGAGCGGTAGGCTATGCCATATACCCTAAGGGTGCATAGCAGGCTATCTCATCCAAGTTTTATGATTATTAATGATGAAATCACACAACAACACATTTCTCAGAACATGTCCTGTCACTAAGCAACACAGGACTATACATGATGCTCTGAGCTTCTCAAACCTGCTTGTGCCCTTGCCTGTTTGAGACCTCTCCACCTGCCATCGCACCCATGTGCTTATGTGTTTGTCCACCCTTTCCAGACAAGCACCTTGAGGAATCACATGCTTTCTCATCTTTCCATCACCCAGACCCCTGGTGAAGCTTTGTGAGTTTTAATGAACTGTTGGATTCTTATTCTACATACTATGAAACTGACGACAGAAAATGTTCAGAATTCTGAAGTGATGGTAAGAACAAATTTTAAGATTTTTCTTTCTGGAATTTCAAATAGTATTAGCAGAGTTTTCATTCCTACTGGTGCTTCCTCCAACTGTCCCAGTTATTGCAACTGCCTGATGAACATCACCATTATTATAACAATTATTATTAATGAGGATGGTGATCACTTTTGTCAGCACAGAGAAGTCTGGTGAGACACCCTAATAGAGAAATGAGCAAATTAAGAGCGTTCTCTGAATCAAACCCTGCCCAGCATGCTTGATGCTTTGGGGAAGAGATCTGCATAATGATTAACTGAAGAGAAAATGACTCTTTGGCTGGTAGGGCTAGACTTTCATTAGACAGACACCTAGTTCAGCCCGGGAGGGATGTAGCCATCATGGGGGACACAGCTCATGCAAGCTAAAATTTAAAATACCTGGGCTTTTTTGCTAGAATTTCTCAAAAGTCATGAAAAAAAAAAGAGTGTCTCACAGGGCTTTTAAAAAGCCTCCCATTTCCTCTCCGACACACTGCACTTCACACTCAGCTACCTATCAGCCTTGCCTCAACCTCCCTTCCCTCTAAATCTGTAGACCCCAGTCTGTCCTGCCTCGTCCCAACGTCTCCCTTTTCCCCTTCTCTTTCCCCACAACCTCAGTACTACTATGTAAATGTAAAAGGTCATTCAATTTTTCCTTCCTTTCTCATCCTGCCCACCTCTCCTCCCAAAACCAATCTCTACTCTCCCACTTTCCAAGCACAAGAATGCAATGCCTCTCACCTTCCATGGGTAGAGCAGGATGGGAGGAAAGCACAGACAAAAACCTAAAGCCAAATCTTTGTCTGCCAGAGGAATACATCAGCGGAGAACAGTTGGGTACATGGTGATGACCTCTGTCTGGTCTCGTCAAGAAGGACTGTGTTGGAGGCAGGAGAGCTGAACAGGTACAAAGTCCTGAAGGAGCCAGTCAGTGGAACAGAGGCTGGATTCCAGGGGGCACAGCAGATGCCTGGAGTTCAGGTTATCAAGCAGTGTTGTGTCATTGGCATAGGATAGAACTGCAGCACCAATTAACTTGGGTTTCTCTACAGGATCCCTCACACTGTGCTAAACTAGTTCTGTTCCCACTGAGGAAACAGAAAACTTAGGACAGCTCCTGCTTGTTCTGACCTAGAATTTTTAAAGACTTTTTTGCAAAATGCTCCTCATGGTTTCATGGTATAAACATGATGGTCCCTGAAGCCTGTCACCACCTTTAAACTAAATAAGACTTGATCCAGTTCTGGGTAATGAGATAAATTATTTAGCTTATTACATAATTTCTAGATCATTTCATATGCCTTTCAGGAAGCTACCCAGTTCAGAAAATCTTATTAATAATTTCCTTACTTTAGACATGAAGAAAATCTTTTTCTCTACAGTCCTGTTTTGAAAAAAAAAAATGAGTATTCGAACAATGTCAGCTTAAAGGTCGACAGAATCATTAGTCCACCCAAAACACTCATAAAAACACACTTCGGGAGAAAGAGGCCTTTCTTCCTTTTCTCTCTGTCTCTCTTTCTCTCTCTCTCTCTTTCTCTTTTGGTTCCAGGAATTAAACCCAAATCCCTTGCATTCAGCTATATCCCCACCCTTATTCATTTATTTATTTACTTTGAGGCACAGGGCAAGCTTCCCTGCTCTGATTCTTTTTTCTGAAGAGTTCTTGACTGTGATTCAGCTTCTCACATCACCAAGAGACCAAAAGAGAACAAGTTCTGGCTAACACACCACAGATTGTCTCTACTTTTCTCTACTATTCTTTAGAGTATAAATTATTATTCCCATTTTATAGAAAGGGACACTGAGAACCACCCTCAGGGTCTCAGCAACTTGCTCAGGAATATGTAGCTTACCAACAGCAGAGCTGAACACTAGACCTGAGTGCATTTGATTCCAAAGCGCAGGCTGCTATGAGGCCTCCAGGTGTTTCTGAGGCTCATTTAATTTTTAAAATAAAGTTAAACACTACGTAGGAGATCTATTTGTAAACAAAAGCAAAAATCCAGTAAGGTAAGACTAGAATATTTAAAATGATCGTAAATATTACAAGAAATTCCACTTTGGGAAGGCATCTGGCTAGCAATCATGACTCACCCTCCACAACTTTTCACTGACAATCTATGTCAATTGGAACCCAAAATCAAAGCGTAACTCGTAAGAACTGCAAATATGGCAGCTGGTAATTATCTTGGCAACACACAATGGATGAATAATGACTTCACAGGACCTGAGACTGAAAGCAGAGGCGAGAATAGCAGCAGAAGCAGGCACTCAGCTTTACCACACAGAGGAGAGGAGGGTGAAGCCGTTCCACTCCATACCGCCTGGCTCCTGGCTCACAATCCAAACCCCTTCCTGCCAGGGTGCGGAAGCTGCTCCTCGAAAGGCCAGACCACCTCCCCCACATCACTTCTGTGCCCAGTTCTCATGCTTCACGTGCAGCAGGGTTGCAGTCAGTCACACATCGTGACCAGGGACAGATGCAGACTCTAATGCTGGTCACAGCCCAAGAATAAGGGCCAGGGACTTGCAAGAGTCAGACAAAATCCACCTCTATCTACAAATAAAGAGCCAGCTATGCTGAAGTCATATAATATGATCAAAAGTCAGCAGCTGAATAAATATGCTGTGAAATAAACTATGAGCTACAATGCACCAGAAATAATAAAATTCAAGGTGAAAAGCTATAGCTTATTTGAATATCTTTATATTCAAAAAAGGGTAATCTTTATAATAAAAATGTCATATTGTATAATTACATACTAAATAACACAGTATTAGACTATATTACACTATATACACATGTATATGATGTATAATATATGTGACATATACTATATATAATATATATATATATCAAAACCTGTAAATAATCAGTGACAAAAATGGGATCACAATAATGGATATTTATATGTTTTTCTCAGTCCTTGGTAGATTAAAGAGGTTTAAGGGGGCAAGGCTGTAAATAATCTGAACAGGTTAATCAATTAGACTTAAAAATATCCCTCATTATCTATGTTCTCCCAACACAAGTCTGAAACGTAGCAGATTTGGGGATCCAGGTATGCACTGAACATTTATACTATAGTAGTTAATGGCAGAGTGAAATGCCTGTTAAACAGTTCAGCAAAACCTTTCTTCATTCTAGAAAAAAAAAATCACTTGTCGAGAAGGTGACAGTGGGGTTTTGTTATTCTGATATTTTAATCCAAGAATTTTTTGATGAGCTGCTTAAAATATGAACAGCGGACTCTGCCTCCCTTGCCGAGCTTTGCCAGTCTTGATGCGGAAGAAGATAATGAAACAAAGGGATAAACTGCCTTTCAGAGAAAGTAACCAAAAAAGCCAAGTGGCACGATAATAGCAAACAGAAAATAATGAGAGCTATAAGAACAGTTAGGAGCACTGAGACAAGAACATGTCAAAGTCAGAGGCCTGCAGAGAGGAACGGCCAGGGTGAATTACCCGGTGATGGAGAATGGTCAATGTATTTTGAGGATCACTGATATCCCACATTGAGTGCAAATGTCTATGGTCCTATACTATAATAATAACCCTGTAATGCGCTGAGTCCTCTGATTTAACGTTTGACGTTTGGGGGAACCTCATTTTGGGAGGAAGGAGGCCTGTGTTCAGCGAAAGGTCATGCCTTAAAGTGGGCAGCCCTGAGAGGAGGCCAGTTCTCAAGCTGAGGGTACAAGTGTTCACCAGCACTGTTCCTTTTCTGCTTTCTCATAGAGGAAAGGATGACATTTCCTCATCTTCTTCCAGTATAGCATCGATCTTTTTGAGATGGATGAAATCTGAATGCAAGTTTTGCTGGGAAGAAGCGCTGCAGAGTTCTTCCTGCTGCAGCAACAAGCAATTTCCAAATGGTGGCAATGCCATAGCTAAGCCTTCATAAGGAAAACCTGGGACTGGATCACCCGCACACCCTAAACTTAACAGACAGGTGCAGAAGCAAGAGCTAATTCCCTGTTGTGTTTCCTCATGGAGATCGCCGGTCGGCTTGATACTGCAGTAAACTGCTGCCAGTGGTGAGCTGAGTGAGGTCATGGTGAGCTGCAGCGGTAACAGAGGGAGAGGCAATGTCAAGCTTGCAAGTCCCTCTGTAAAGTCCCAGCTACTCAGGAGACTGAGGCAGAAAGGTCGCTTGACCCAGGAGTTCAAAGTCAGTGTGGGCAACACAGCGAAATTCTGGCTCAAATAAAAAAATAAAAAGAGGTAAATGAAGAAGTACAAGCCCCTCTACCCCAAAAGTCTTGTGGAATCTGTGAAAGGCATTGGCCTTTCTACAGTTTGCAGAAAAAGAATTTGAGCCATTTTAATTGCATATGAAAAAGAAGCAAATTGCATATTGAAATCAGGCTGGAGGTCTTAGAAATACGTGGCTTACAAAAAGGACACTACCAACAATTAGGGGCAGCAACCAGAGTTACATTTAGAAACGAACATAGAACTTTTAATATTTTTATTAACAAGAATGAAAAAAATCACCTAAATATTCAACTTTCAATGTTAGAAAGCCCAGAACCCAGAAAAAGACAAAAGGAAATGAATATGAATAACTGCAAACCCAAAAGGGAATTGATTAATAAATCCATGATCTGGCTGTAAATAGACACATTATTTAGCAACTCAATAAAGAAGTTACCAGCAGACAAAATGGGAATGGGAACACAAGAATGTATCAGCTTACGTTCATTTAAAAATATAAGGACTAGGGGAGGGGAGAGAAGGGCAGGAGGAGCCCTTCTGCATGGGAGACATACTAGACAATGGCGTGGCTTTAGAAAAACGGGCGAGATGTTAGCATTTCATCTGGCAACTTCTGCAGGGCCTGATTTTCTACAAACCCTATATATAATGAGCTATGAGCATAACTCTAAACCTAGGAGCGCCTAGCTCTGGTTTTGCAGCTGTTGGGCAGAAAGAAACAGGAACGTTTATTTCTAGGATTGGGTCAAACATTTCTTCCAACTTGAACCCTTACTTAAAATCTAAGTAGTAATTTCATTTGCAGCTTAAACTAAGCAATCACAATTTATCATCCTTCCTTGGCATTAATTTCACATCTCTCTCTGTCTCTGTCCCCTGCCACTGGTTCTTCTCTTTTCATTTTGTCTCCCTTCCTCTCTTTTCCCTTTCCCATCAGACTTTCCCTAAGCACTCCAGGAAGGTCAGGATTAGAATCACAGCTCCATTCACACACATCAAGCCCAGCTGTGGGCTCCCAGGCAAATCCACTAACCAGCAATAAAGCAAGGATTTTGGACTGCATTGGAAGTTTGCACACTGTGTTCCAGGAAGGTTCCAAAGAAGCGTATCAGGGGATCTATGAGCATTTTGTTCAAGGTGTTTTAACTCATCATAAGACCATACTGAGCCACATCTTTAATATTCCTAATTCAAATACATCAAAGACTACCAGTCCCTCATGCTAATTCTTCTTTGCTATGACTTCAGAATAAAGCTTCCCTGTTTCTTCTGCGGATTTGAGAATCTTGGCTAGGAAAGTTCTATTTCTGAACTGGTTCTTTTATGGAAAATAAAGTCTGTTCCGTCTGTTCACATGAAAATGGTCCAGTGAAATCACAAACGGTGCAGCTATATCTGCTCTTCCTTTCAGATGAAGCAAAATAATTACCCTTAAAATGAGAAATGGACAACTCGTTGAAGAGAGGAAATTTTTAAAGAAAATATGATGACGCCTATGACAAAAGTGGTTAAGTTCAAGGTGAAACATCAAATCAGACCCCACTGATACCTACTGATTCTTCAACTCTTTTTGGTTGCACAATAATAGTAAATGAAAAAGGGGGGGGTGACATAAAAACTAAGACAAGAAAATACTGTACAGTAGCCATTATGTACCTCGGGCACTCTCCTTCCAGGGCATAAAAGTCTGTTTAAGGCTTTGATGTGCTTTGTATGAGAAAATCTGTCAAAATAGTTCTAGGAAGCCATGTGGTGGCACATGCCTATAATCCCAGTACTCAGGAGACTGAGGCAGGAGGATTGCCATGAGTTTGAGGCCAGCCTGGGCTACATAGTTCAAGGACAGCCCAAACTGCATAGTAAGACCCCGTCTCAAAACAAAAACAAACAAACAAAACCAAAATTGGTTCTAGATTTCCTGCCACTGACCATTTAAACAGCACCTACAGAGCCTAAAAGAGAGGTTGTTGGCTACATCTTGTATAAAACAAATATTTTAATGTTATTTTTAAGCTATGTAATACAGTGGCACCTCAGTTCATAAATACTTTTGTTTGCAAACAATTTGATTCACAAATTTTGTTTCTGTTCACAAACTCTCCATTCGATAACAAACAGGACCTTGACCATCCTTTCCATACAAACACAAATTTGGCCATCTTTTCCAAAATGAATCGAGGTACCACTGTACAGTATTAAGCTTGCCAATTATGTTTGAATTTGCCCTTAAGGAAAAACACATGCTGTTTTTGAAAAGCTTATTAAGTCTTCTTCTATAAACCTTGTTACACATGTATTAAATTAGAAGCCTACTTTGAAAATACCAGTGTTGCTATTGTATAGCACGATTCATCTGAAAACCAAGACTGCGTGTCTAATGATTTAACTAAAGTCACATCTTTAGTGCTGCAAGGTCTGTCAGCCAGGTCACAGTTGGCTGCAGTCAGTTACCCTTGAACATTTCCTCAGTGGCCACAAAGAATGGGGTGTGGCTTTGTATGTACTGCTGCACACAGTAATGGAGCATCTATAATTATATAATATATACTTAACGTCTCACACATAGAAGGACATATGCAAAACAGAACCGGGTTGTAATTTCACTGTTTCTGTGGAAGGTGGATTGCCATGAGATGAATGTGAGCATGAGGCATTTCTGCTGTAAGAGAAATAAATGGTAACTGTTTCAGTGTCTCGCTGAAAAAGAGGTGGCATCTGGTGGGTCTCTCTAGGCTGCTCCTTTGTTCATCATCATCAACCACTTACAGAGGAAAAGACTTGCTTCAAAATACTTAACACTGATAGAAGAAAAAAAGAAAATGTTTTTTCTCCTCAGAAAATGTGTGAAGTTCAAATAAGCATGCAAAATTCTGCAAGATTTGCCAGCTTTATTTTTAAATAAATCCAGACATAGCAGCGTTGGGAAACTGCTGCTGCAGTACATTTAAAGATAAGCACTTGCTATTAGGAAGTGGCTTTCAAACTAAGGTTTTAATTTGTCAAGTGCATTAAGACATTGTCTTTAAATGACTCACTTTTGGGAATTTCTTGTACTACTTTGGGGAGTGAATTCCAGAATATCTGTTTTTCACTGCAAAATGTATTGGCTGTTTTAAGGCAAGGTGCTGGTATAAGTGTTTCGCATGAGACAAGAAGATAATTTGAGGTTATTTTCCTGACAAGAAACTCTTAGCTAAATACAGCTCAAATGTAACAAGAGTGCCCTTGCTGGTGTATCTTGTTGATATTTTTAATCATCAAATGAACTTAATTCGGCAATTTAGAGTCCTAATACTCTGCTTATAAATTCACTTGGCTTTGATGGTGAAGACACTGAGACTTAACATTCCGAACAACTGGTAGGGATGGAGCTCAGTGGGAGGTGACGTGCAAGGGCCTGGGGTTGACCCCAGCACTGTAAAAGAAAACTGATTACTGTAAAACTCTGAGTGCCTGACAGAAATAAAGATTAAGAAAAAATTTAATAGAACTGTTGAATATTTCATAGTAATAACAGTTCAGTAAGATGAACTTTCTACCAAACATTGAAGATTTCATTGACTGAGGCATTCATTTAATCAACTGCATTCAGACTGAACACTTGCATAAAAGAAATGAACACAGTTTGAAACTGCCAGGGACTTAACTGAGGGAGAAAAGCATTTGGCACACAAAGAGTACAATGGGGAGCAAAACCAGGCTACATCCCAGCAAGCACAGGAGTTAGAGTTTGAATTGGGCAACAATGCCCAGGACACTTGTACATCTTCTGTCCCTCCCTCCTTCCCAGACCTCTCCTCCCTCTCCCTTCTCTCTCCTCCTTCTTCCTTCTCTTCTCTTTCTCCTCCTCCTCCCTCCTCCTCCTCTTCTTCTTCTTCCTCTCTCTCTCCCTCCCTCTCTTCCTCTCTCCCTCCATCACCCAGGGGCTTTGCATTGAGCTATGCATCCCCAGACAGCATCTCCCTAAGTCACTAAGCTGCCCAGGCTGGGCTTAAACTTGTTATCCTCCTGCCTCAGCTTCTCAGAGTGCTAAGATTACAGGTGCACACCCAAAGGGATGCGTTTTGAGAAATGTGTCATAAAGGTTATTTTGTTATTCTGTAAACATTATCAAGCATATTTAACCAAATCTAGGTGGTATAGCCTACACACATCTAGGCTACATTGTACATACCATTGTATACGGGGCTCATCATTAACTGAAGTGTTTTGCTAAAGCTGGAGAATTTGACTTTCAAATTAAGGAGGTCACACACAGCTTCCTCGAAGTACTGGCATTTGAGCTGATGTTGTAGGGAAGAAAAAGAGTCAACAATAAAACAAGAGGGGGGTTCTGGGAAAGAAAGCCACCCGCTTGCCACCCTGGTAGGTGGCTGTAGCCTGGGGAGCTGTGGCAGCCCCAGGGCGAGAACCAGCAGTGTTTCCTGAGATCCGCGCCATGTTGGAACTTGGGGCACTGGGAAACCAAGCAACCCGCTCACCCGCTCTGCTGGGCAGCCATGAGCCTACTGGTGCACGGATTGAAAATTAAACACCCCCCCCCATTAGCAAGTGGGAGCCAGAGATTTGAACATCTCTTGGAAGGTTGACCATATGCAATATGGCAAATAAGGGGGATTTTCTTCTACCAACTCTTTGAAGGCAAATATTTTTATCACTGTTTTGCTTTGTTCTGATTAATGATATTGCTTTATACAATATTCTGTTTTGATAAGTTCTGTAATGTCCTGTATTTCCTTTGATTTTGCTATACCTGATTGAAAGAACAACTATTTTGAAGATAACGAGATATACTAGTACCTATTACTGTTATCCGGGTAACCTGCTATGAAGTTCTATACCAATTTCACTACACTGTCTCAATTGGCTTTGTTCCATCTTGTTCTGTTGTGTTTTACTACCTTCAAAATAATAAAATAAAATAAAATAAAATAAATAAAACAAGAAAGAAAAATGAGTTCCAGGCCAGGGCACAAACATGTGCAAAGGCCCTGTGGGAGATTACAGCATAGCAAGAATAAGGAATCAAAGGAAGATGACTGTGGCCATAGCAGAAATGAAAAACTGAGAGAGGTTAATGGAAGTAACACAAGGGAGCCAAATCACGCTGGGTTATAGTCATCTATTCAGTGATTTACCCATTCACTCATTCATCAGACATTCTATGTGTTAGTCACTGTTCCAAGTATTAGGGGAGATAAAGCAGTAAACAGGACAAATAAGGAGTCTTCTTTCCCAGAGTGCACATCCTGGGTAGATAATAAACATCAGGCTTTGACAGTCAGAGTGAGAAGAGCTATAAGGAGAATTACAGTAGGGTAACATTGTCACCATTTAGCAACCGCTCTGGTAATCACTGTTTCAAGCAGGTGATATCATTGGACACAAAAACTAGCAGCAAGACTAAGATGACAAACAGGACAATTCTACTGTCTCCAAGTAACCTTCCCCAAGATACTTAGTAATTACAAGAGGTAAATACGGTAGTGACTTTATACCACAGAAGCCTGGCAGACATGAGCCAAGCACAGTCAGTGTGTGCCCCTGAGAGAAGGCGCAGAGACAAGAGCAGCACCCTCTTCTGCTATTCCTCCCCAGAACACACACCCTGACCCCAACCTCGAGAACCCATCACACAAACCCAAATTGTAGGACGTGTGGCAAAGAACTGGCCAGGACCCTTAAAAAGTGTCAAGGTTACAAAGATGAAAACTGTGGAACTGTTCTAGTCTCCAGAAGTCCAGAGAAGCTTGATCCTGAAACAAATCCTAGACCAAAAAAACACTATTTTGCCAGAAAGAATATTGGTGAAACTGGCAAAATTTAAATATAGTCTATCAACTAAATAATTGAATTATGCCAATGTTAACTGCCTGGCTTACAGCTATCAAAAGTTGTATTTGTCAAAGGATGTCTTTGTTTTTAGGAAACACATTGAAGTCTTCATTGTACATGGGCAGAATTATATCAGCATTTTACTTAAATGGTTCAGAAAACACTGTGTGGTCAGATGTATGTATGCATATATGTATATATAACAAATATACATACGTTGGAGAGAGAGAGAGAGAGAGAGAGAGCCTTAGAGACCTCTGAAGAGGTAAAAGTTAGGTTGAGATACAAGGGGCAAGAATGAAGTAGCTAAGAAAGACCTCATGAAAAAAGCAGGAGAGAAAGATGGTTCAAAGGCCCTGAGGCCTGAAAACAGTTGGCGAATTCAAGAAGTAGAAAGAAGCCTGACTGGGCTGAAGCAGACTGGGCAAGGGAATAAGCGCTACAAGATTGGAGCAGAGAGGTTTTTTTCTAAGAATAACAGAAAGCACTAATAGGTTTTAGCCAGGAGGATGGCAAGGTCCAGTTTGTGTACTGAAAGTTCACATTAGCTGCAGTATGAAAAACGGAACAAGTGGGCTTGAGGAGGCCAGTTAGAAGCAGCAGCAGATACTCAGGTGATGATGGTGAGGTTTGCACTCAGGGCATGGGGGAGATGAAGAGCAGTGGGTGGATTTGGGGGCTTCAGGGACAAACATTCAATCAGGACTTGGTGGAGACCTGAGTACGCTCTCTAGTTCTCTTCTTCTGAGCTTTGGATCTGTTGATGGAACTGAACCTCACGTTTCAAGGTAAACTATTAAAGTATTTCTTCTCATTCTTGTCCTAGGGTTGTTATTTCTACTTATTTCTTACTCCCACCCTCCTTTCAGGGCAGTCAGAGATGCCATGCATTTATGCCCTGAAGTGTGGAAATTGCCCTTCGATGTAACGGAGCTGATCTCGTGTGTAAAGAGGCATGACCCCACGTCTAAGTGTGCACGGTGTTTCTAACATCCCGGCACAAAGCAGGAAAATGCCACGTTCTGGGGGTGGGGTGGGAGGGGCACATGCCAGCTCCCGTCCACAGCCAGACTACAGCCTCAACACAAATCCTCCCAGGGGAGCAGCTGTCTGTGCTAACTGGGAGACTGCCTGTCTCTTTCTCGAGAAAGCGCAGCAGATGCTTTTTATATAATGTCCAATTACCCCAAGGAATGTCACCGTTTTTATGATTAATCAGTTGCACACACTCAGGGACATATGTGAGGTGAGTATCCAAGGACAACAAAACACCCTGTAGGGAGGAGATAAGTGGAAGCCAAGCCTGCAGCCAATAGTTAGAGAAACAAATGACCGTATACATTATACAAGTATCTCTTGTAGATTGTAGCCAAAATGAGGACTGTTTGAAACTAAATTGTGAAGCAACCCTATGGATTATGTAAATGATAGGAAAAGCTGTAAACAATAGACATCCCCTTTTCAGAATTCAAATGATAATAAGCTAGCGAGCCTGCAATTGTGATTATTAAGACATCTGATAAATAAAATTGCTTTTGTATTTAAAAGGATTCTTCCAAAAAAGAATGAAACCAAGCAGGAATATCCAGCGTTTTTTGGTGGGGGTTTTTTGGGGGTTTTTTTGTAAGGGAAGCTCAAGCATCAGCTGCTTTGTGTGAAGTTTTCTCTGATCTTTGGAGCAGAATTAATAAGCCTCTCTTCTGAGCTCTTAGGGCACTCGTCGGTGGGAATTATTCATCAGGGCAGATCTCTCAGATGGCTGTCTTTGAGTACAGTTCCTAGCATGTCACTCAGCCTCCTTTCCATTCTGGGGGTTTAAAGGAGGTGCAAATAGGAAACGCATCAGCAGCAGTTGGGCTCGCAGCTGCTCACTCTGCGGAACAGTTCGCGGGGCCAGGCGTGCACGCCACACATTAACCTCGTTAGTCCTCACTAACGTCACTTCGATGAAGCAGGGGCCATGACAATGAGCAAGAGAGGGAAGGCAAATGTCCAGCCACTCTACTACTAATTGGGGGCAATCAAGATTCTAACTCAGGCAACCTGACTTTGCCACTTCCTAGAAGGGTAGGATGGGGCAACCCTGGCCTAAGAGGCAAAGTACATGGAATCAAGTCTTTATGTGTCTGTTTATTAGCTGTGCGGTGCCTGTATCACTGTCGCGCTCCTTTGACCTTGGACTTGCCTGCCTTGTGGATTTCTGGGTCTCATCCACACTCACTGGCCACACTGCAGCATGCCCTTGTCTGGGCTTCCACCACTGACCTGCCAGCTTGACATCTGAGCCAAATGTTCTCCATGTTTGCTTGGGCATGATTGCTCTCCAGATATCTTTACTCACACTGCAGTTTCTGAAGACCAGGTGATGCACTGGAATAAGAGCTTTGAGACAGCAAAAATTCAGTAAATGCTCCCTGCACTCCAGGAGCTTAGTGCCTAGCAAGGATTCAGCCAGGAAGCCAAATCTCCAGATTACACTGTAGCACTCCATGGTAGATGCTCTTCCCATCATGCCATGAGCTCTCCTATCATGCCTATTACTTTCCCATCATGCCATGCTCTCCTGTCATGCTAAGTGCTTTCCCACTATGCTTCAGCACAATCACTGATGAGAGAAATTCATCCTGTCTTCTGCTATATTATCCTTTTCTTTATATCTTCTATGTGCATTTTGTGTTCCAGAGACAATATCTCTTTAGGGGTCAGTGGCTTAAGAACCACTTATAACTTCAGACTGACCTTTCTTAAAACATTATTCAGTGATAAACATATTGCTTTCTTCCTGCTCAGTGTGATTACTATTTAAATTCAATTTGTTTGTCCAGCAGGTCAACTATCAAAATGATAAAACAGTATTTGCTCCTTTCAATTATTGCCTTTGAATGTGAGGTCTGTGTGATCTATGATTTCTCAAAAATGTATCATGGCATAAAATTTTAATGATTTTTTAAAAAATTTTTGACATGGTATTGCTGATAGAACTAGGTGTTTTGTCATTCCTGATTGGAATCCAGAAAGGAGCTTGCTGCGTCCACAGCGTGTATGGAAAATAGCACAACCTCCATGTTCCCCCAGGGACACCACACCCTCACTTGTGGAGAATATTTCTGTTCTCAGGTGTGATGACATGATTGCTTTATCACATGGTTCCTTCTCTTCTCCTCACCCTGTCTCCAGAGGTAAGATTAGAAATGTCACCATAAATCAAAAGGAAGCATGCCATGTTTTAGAATCTTCTCTATGTCTCTGTAGCATTAACTTTAATATTATTTGTCAGGAGAAGATAAGCTATGGTGTAGTTCTAACTAGCCTCTTCCTAGTCGTGGCCTCCCTGACCACATAAAATTAAAACAAACAAACAAAGGTAAATGAGAGCTCTGTGGCTCCTACCACCATAGCCACCTTACTCTGGGTCCATTTGGACCTACAACAGAGCACTTCCTGTGTGACAATGGAGACTTACACTGTGGCTCCCCTGGTGATTAGAATGTGAGACCACAGAAGCGATCACTGAAGGCCACTGTCACTGGCAAGGCCTCCTGAGCCACTCTGCAGCATCCATTGTTTGAGCAGGTGAAGGTCTCTTTCTCTCACTGCTTTAAATGTTGGTCAGAAGAGGCAGCATTGCTTCTGGAATGCATTCTAAGTATATTACTTCTAACATGGCAGCAATATGCTAAAGAGATTTGGGGAGATTGTAGAGAGGTAAGTTCCAAGTTCCATTAAAGCACATTATAAAAAATGAAATTAGCCTAGGCATGCAAACACACATAAAACCATTAAATAATTTAAAGAGCTCTTAGTATAGCATAGACCCATACAAGTATGGGTACTCTTAAACTCCATGAGTTATATTAAGCTAAACTGCTTGGCAGGATTAAACCTGGGGGTGGATACTAAAAGCCTAGAATTCGATAGGAAGCTCTTTCTTGTGAAAGCCAGCCAGGAAAAATGTTGAACATGGGACCGGTCACTAATGCCAGAGGAAGTTGTGTGTGTGCCAGCTGCCTAGGCAATATTCATCTCCCTTTCTTCCTCCCTAACAGAACTTCAGCTTTACCCAGGAAATAATATGCCCACTAAAATACTGCATTTCCCAGTCTTTCCTAAGGGTAGAAGTGACCATTTAATATAGTCCTGGCTCAAAAAGGTTCAAGCAGAAATCTGCTGGGAATTGCTGCAAAAGTCTAATTTTTGGTGGAGACATTATCTCTTCTACTTCATCATGTCCTCCTCTTCTCCGTCTGGAAGGTAATTAGGAAGCTGGCCATGGAGTTTATAAACTCTCAAGAGAAAGAACACCAGCTGCTGAGCACAGTCCAGCATGCTAGGTCAGTATGAGCTGCTTCGTCAGCCCCTTACTGCAGACTTCTGACTTTCTAGGTGAGGGAAATAAACCTCTATGTGGCTAAAGCCCTGTGGCCAGGTTTCCACTTCATGCAGCTGGAAGTGATCTTTAACCAGTATAGCATATCACCAGACAATAGATTTCCCACCCACTAAGTTTTAGAATTGATAGGGTAAACATGGGTCCTCATTACAAGACCTTTCTTACAAGCCATTTATATTCTAACTGCCTGATGAAGCTCAGAGAGGAGAGAAGTCAATGTCTTTTCAGCTCTGTTGACCATGAAAACCTTTGTTCCATATTCTTTTGGTGTTATGATGGGGATCCAAAATGTCCCCCAAAAGGCTCACTGTGTTGAAGGAATCCCCAAGAAACTTTTGGGGATTGGACCATTAAGGCTCTAACTTTGTCAAGTGGGTTAACCCATTCATGAATTCGTTTACTGAATATACTTATGGGAAGGTGGATCCTAATTAGATACTGGGAGTGTGGCTTTGAAAGGTGTGTTTTTTCCTTAGCCTCTTCCTCTCTGGCTTTTTCCCCCACTGTCTGCTTCCTGGCTACCATGAGCAGCTTTCCTCTGCAGTGCCCTTCTGCCTTGATATTTCTGTCTTGCCACAGACCTGAACTATGGAACTGATCAACATGAACCAAAACCATAAGCCAAAATAAGCCTTTCCTTCTTTAAATTGTTATTCTCAGGTATTTTGTCACAGTGATGGAATGCTAACACACTTGGAAACAGTATACCATTACATTTACTTTAGGAAGCAGTATCCAGGTTCTATGCAGTTATTTTTTTTTTCTCTCTCTCTCTTCTGTACCAAGAACGAAAGCAGGTCTTTCTAGGACGCACAAGCATAGATTCTTAGCAAGGCTTGAAACATAAAACCACTGCAGGTTTGTATACTGGGTATCTCTCCCAAATTTGTGTTCATATGAAACCTCTGAATGTCTTTATTTAGAAATAGGGTCACTGTAGACATAATCAAGCAAAGATGAGCTCATAGAAGGTTAAAGTGCATTCTAAATCAAATGATCAGCATCCCTACAAAGAGAGGGAGATTAGGACATATAAAGTCACAGAGGAGACAGACACACAGAGGAGACCATGTGACAGTGGGAACAGAGATTAGAGTGATGCAGCTGTGAGCCAAGGAATGACAGGGATTGCTAGCCAACACCCCACTATAGAAAGAGGAAAATATCCTCTGTCACAGCCTTCAGAGGGAGTGTGGCCTTGCCAACACCTTGATTTCAGACCTCTAGCCTTCAAACTGGGTGAGAATATATTTCTGTTGTTTTATACCATCCAGTTTGTTGCACTTTATAAACTAATAAACTTTGTAACATAGTAACAAAGTCTAAATTTGTTGTTGTAAGTTTTCCTGTGTCCAGGAGAAAAAGTAATGGTCAACACTGAGGCCTGACCATCTAGAGACCCTGCCGTCCCCCATCCAACTCCTTCACCACATTTTAGATTCTTAAAAGGAATGTATATTCCTCCTGTTGCTTTTTCTTGAAATCAAATAGCATCTTGGAAACTCTGGCATTAAAAAAGGTTGATATTTAATGGAAATGGCCTAAAGAATAGCTTTTTGGGAACCTGGATTTGTCATTAATTATCTACCTCATCTTGGATGAGAGCCTTCTCTTTCCTCTACTTCATTTGTCTGACAGGCAGATCTCTACGGTCCCTTCTGCTCCGACATTCTGAAATTCCAGTGGGGATGTGTGACCTGTGATGCACATTACTCAGAAACACAAAGACAGGCAAGGGCCGATTGCGAGAAAAGTCCGGCTAATGCTTAGGGCTCCTTCTGAGCTTTTCTGAAATTTGTTTATACAGATGTTCCTGAGTTATGTTGGGGTTGGGTCCTCATAGACTTATCATACATATAAAATATAAATTGAACTGTCTACAGTGTTTTTACTAATATTGTTATGTACTGCTATTTTCAATTATACCATGCCTGATGATAAGGACAATTCTATTGAGGACAACAAGAGACAACACAGTAACCACTGTAGATCACCTTGTACTGTGGTTTTATATGACTTTTTCATTTCATGTTTTTATAGGAATTTGGTGTGTTTTTTTGTCTTGCTATGTTTTGCTTTTGCCTGTAATACAGAAAGGATAGAAACACATGTAGAGACTCATGCATGCGTAGAACCTATAAACAGTTTATGAGAACTGATTATATAACACATGATGAAATGAACAACTGCTTTGAAGAAAAAGAGACACTGTGCTGATTCCATACAGTCATGAAGTGAAATCCAGCAATAATATTATTCTTTGTTCAGAGTGATTTTAGCCTGTTTTGTTTTGTTAAGTTCAACATACATTAAGGTATGGACAGCTATTCTGAAGAGAATGAGACTATGACAGCCATTGTTGACTACCCTATTGTCTGGTCTTGAAGACCTAAAATGCCTTCCTCATCCTGTTCAGATCAGTTCTATACTATGTTGTTTTGTGCGAATTCTCCATATGTGAAGATATGGACAACAATTTGGAAGAAAACAAGAGACAATAAGACAGGTAGTGAAGATCTCTGATTGTCTTGCTTTGAAATTTATGTCTCTTACATTGCTTTCTTGTGTTCGGTTTTGTTCTGTTTTGTTCTGTTTAATTTTACCCTCTTTAAAATAAAATTTAAAAAAAATAAAAAAATATAAATTGAAAATGCATTACCTGCTGAATATCATAGCCTAGCCTTGCCTATCTTAAACTTGCAGAGAACACTTACATCAGCCTATAGTTGGGCAAAATCATTTAACAACAAAGCCTGTTTTATAATAAAGTGTTGCATAGCCATGTAGTCTATTGAGTACAGTCCACTATACAGTCTAGGTGCTTACTGCTGTGATCACATCGTTCAGAAGGAGCTGCAGATCCCTGCTGCATCCTAGCATCTCAAGAGAGTATTGGGCCATCTATTCTTACACTGGGAAAAGAGCAAAATCTAAAGTGCAGTTTCTACCAAATAAGCATTGCTTTCTTACCAAGCAAAAAACAAAAAAACAAAAACTATAAGTCAAATCTTTGTTAATTCAGGGACATCTGTATTTAAGAGTTTGACTTCTCAGAATGAGTGCTCCATTTGCAGCTGTGTTCACCTTGGCATACTGAAAATCTGAGAGGGCAGATTCCTTTTTGGGGGGTATGGGTACCAGAAATCAAACACAGGACCTTGCACTTGCTAGGTAGGTGCTTATGCCACTGAGTTATATCCCCAGCCTAAGGATGGATTCTTTAGAGGAATGTAATAGAAATTACTAGGATAAAAATGAATTCATCTCTTAATCACTCATAAATTTATACCTCAAAAAAACTAGGTAAATTATTTACATTATAAAAGATACTGTTATAGATTTACTAAAGATTTCCTCTAAAATATACAGTATAAGAAGGTAGGTGACTAACCTGTTTTTCTCCTATCTAAATAGCACGAACTCCCTGAGATTGTTTTTCACCTTAGGAATTGGTTTCTGCCCACACGACTATATAGGTTACCTTTTCTGAACACATCCACTTCTCATCACACTTGCCAAGTGTGCGGAGCAGGACACAGCACAACATGCTCAACACCAAGCAACACAATGAAAACTTAAGAAGGGAACATAGGTTGGGGCTTGAATGTTATTTTTCTCAATACAATCCGCGGGCTACAGAAAATCAATGATATAGTGAGAAATAAAAGAGTTTCTGCCTTCACAAGGACACAGAAAACCACAACGTTTTAGAAAAATGCATCACAATATTATAATTATCAGACATAAGTGGTTCTAGTGCCTTAAATGCATGTAACCCCTGCCAAAATGGTTTGGTGACAACAAACAAACTATACATTCTATAACATTCAAACCCTTTGGACATTTGGCTATGAACATTTGTAATGTAATTTATACCTAGCAAGGACATAAAACCTTAAAATAATATACTGTTTTCCTAATTCTCTAAGTATATCAACAGCGTGATTTACTACTACATTTATAATAAAGGAGAAAAACAGACCACAAAATGAATTGTGCTTTTTTAAGGTTATAAACTATATGTCTGCATAAGTTTACCTAGTCATAACAAAGTTTATTCAGTTGATAAAGATTTATTGCCTATTATGGATCCACATTTTCTCATCCCCCCCAAATTATATGAATAATATCAACTATGCTGTAAAGTGGTTATAATCATTACCCTTTTAAATGTAAATATACATAATTAATGTGGCTTGACATGCATGAAGTGCTGAATGAATATCACCTACTATTTTTACTATGGGGCAAGGGGAAAGATTTGGGATGTGTTCTGGAGGATGGAGGCAACCATAATTTGCAAATGTGCTGGATGAGAAAGGGAAGTTAAGAGACAAACCAAGGTTAACTCCAACATTTTTGACTTGAACAACTGGGAAGATCATGTAAGGAAGATGCAGAAATAGGCTTGAGGAAAGAAATAAAAGGATAATGTTAGGTTTGGCCTGAGATGCCTGTAAGACATCCATGTAAAAATGTGAAGGAAGCAGCTGATACACACACCTGCATCCTCATGACTCATCCCCATGCAAAGTAAGATCCGAAGGCCCGTTGCATGGGCATCACTGGTGAGCCAGCAGGATGTGAAGACTCTCAGGCCTTACCCCAGACCTGTAGAACTGAAATCTATATTCCAACAGGTTCCCCAGGATGGGTGTGCACAGTAAAGTGTGAGTAGCACTGAGCTCAAGTTTGGAGAGAGATTTTGTACTCAATGATGAAATGGAGCCTAAAGGCAAGGCCTAGAAAAGTTCCGCTATTGAAAGCATCATGAAAGGATGCATAGAGGGAACCTATCAGGGGAGAGAGGGACAACCAGTGAGGCAAAGGGGAACCCAGGAGAGCAAGGTGCTCCAGGTGGCCAAATAATAGGGTGTTTGAAGAAGTGGTCAACTGTATTGAATGCTGCAGTGGGCTGAGTAAGATGAGAACAAACAATCAGCTGGGCACAAAGGCAAATGCCTGTAATCTCAGCACTCTGGGAGGCTGAGACAGGAGGATCACAAATTCAAGCCCAGCCTGGACAACTTAGTGAACTTAGTGACTTAGTGACTTAGTGAAACCCTGTAACCAAAATTAAAAATTAAAAAAGGACTAGGGTTACCTTAATGTGAAAGCCCTGAGTTCAATACCCAGTGCTGGAAAAAAGTGAATATTTGTTAAATTTCCCAATTCAAATGTCCTCATCAATGCTCTCGACAAGATCAACCTTAGTAGCTTAAAGAAGACAGAATCCCAGTTTACAGAGAGGGTGGAAGTGAGGATACAGGAAGTGAAACAGAGCAAAGCTGACTCCTTCAAGGAGTTTCCTGAGAAGATGGAAAGACAGGGTAGGAGCTGGAGAAACTTGGATGGGAGATACTAGGGCTGCCTGATGGCTTATGGAAATGTTGCATCTAAGAGACAGAGGGAAGAGGGTAGGTGTGTTGCTGATGCAGAAAAGAAAGGCCAATTGCTGGAGTGGTGCTTTTGAGAAGTGGCCTAAAGCCCAGAAGGAAAGATAATCTTTGATAGGAGCAGGCCCACTCAACCTGGAGCAGCAGGTGGGGTGATTTGTTGTGGAGAGGGTGGGGGTTGGAAGGGGTTCCCAGCTCACAGTTTCTGCTTCTCATTGAAATCAGAGGCACCCAGCAAAGTGGATAAAGTGGGGAGGAAAAGATATTTAGAGAAAGGAGACGTGTATTAGCCATTCTGGAAAGTGGGAGAGTAAATGCATCAGAACTGCCAGGTAGTGTAGAATGGCTTTTTTGAGACTTCTGGCCACACATTTTTCTTTAAAACCCATACTCTATCTTAGTATGCTTCATTCCTCCACAAATGTCTTTTGATAATGCACAAAGCATGAGTCATAGGGAAATACATTTCCCCCATCAATTCTTATTATTCCTGTAAGCATTTTATTACATTAAAGGTCACCAAAAGCAGAACAGTCTAGACAGAGTCCTCGTGGAGCAAGATGGTGATATATAAGGACAAGAGCCTTCTGTCCCTTCCATGAAATTTATGGCTGAAAGGTGATGCAGAAATTAAAGACAAGAAAACACAAATGCCTCAAGGGAAAGAGCTTTTCCTTCTGCACTTACAGTTCACAAGAACTGCTAGGAGATTCCTCATGAGACAAACACTGTGGTAAACAACATCAGATACTATAAATTGCTTTTAATTGAGTTTTGAACAAGTCCAAAATCAGTAATACCTCCTTGGTTACCTTCTGTCCTGTTTGGAAACCAATCAAAGTGAATAGTCACACACTACTTCGCAGCACTCCCTGATCCAGCCACATAAAGCCCTTTTCTGTGGCACTCTCCTAAGCGCTCTGTCATCCCACAGCCTCTTCTCCCATCTCTCTCTGCTGGATGCAGTGTGGGTACCCTATGGCCACCTTTTCCCATTGACCATTCCTTCAAAAATCCTGCAGCTTTAAAGGTGCACATCTTCCAGCTGACATCTTGTTACCCCTCCTTGTGACTCTCCTGTACCCTCCTCACAGTAGCTTGTCTCATTCTCTGATCACATCAGCTCCTGGCTGCTCACCTCTCATTATCTATCCTTACTTATTCCTGACGACCTCTACATGCACACAGTGATTCATCCAACAGCAAACCCCCGTGGCCTCTGATGCCAGCCATCTCTCACTCTGCTCCAGCCTCAGTCACGCCCTCCCATGGTCATACTCTAGAAGCCTTTCTTCATCTGTAAGACCCCCATCACCAACATCTGGATGTCAATATCCTACTCCTTGAGCATCCCCTTCCAGCCCATCTACTCTACTACCCTCCTTCTACCAATTTTCCAACATCTCTAAGACCCCTTACTCACTTCTTCACAGCACCACAAGTCCACTCTTCCCATCCTTCCTATCCAACTTAAATAGCCCATGTTCATAACTCCTCCCTTAAAAAGCACCTCTAATTCAATTTCCATCCTTCTTACCATCTGCAGTGCCCTGATCTTAGATAAGCTCAACATGATCTTGCTCCTAATCTGTACCTGAGAATGTGACCCTTACACACAACTGCACAGAATGGACTCACTCCAGAAAACCCTCCATTCCTTTCAAATGAGTTCTTACCATTGCCAAGCAAGACACCCTTCCCTGGTAAAGACTTCAAGAGAATGGTTTTATATGACTGATCTCTCCTCAGATCCCTGCAATCTTCTTACCCCACTCGCAGCTAATGAAATCATCTCAAATAGCATCGTGAAAATGCCTGCAATCAGCCAGGACTGCTTATCCTCAACTGTCCATGGTGTCTGGCTGCACATGGAGGGACTTGAGTAAACACTTGTGGACCGACCGGCTGACAGACAGAGGCAAGCCACACAACTTGTCTATCACTGTGACAGGGTACTTATTGTTGCTAGTAGATCTCAAGAAAGCACAAATGTATGTTTTCTTGAGCATTTTTCTTTGATTTGCCCCTACTCTCTGCAAAAATTAACAGTGAGACTGCTACTTATCTGAGTCAAACTTATCTACTTTCAATGAATAGTTACTGAACTAAAGATAGAGAAATCAAACACAATGGAATCAATATGATGGCTTCTAGTCCTTCTTCTTCCCTCCCTCCCTAAGGGAACAGCAAGCCCCTCACAAAACAAACCACAAAATCCTCCAGAGAAAAACTCTGAACACAGCCTGTGCAGAGGGAAGGTGGATACTCCAGCTCCCGATGTCATCCCCTGAACAACACCTTCCTCCCAGGCAACTCCCTGCATCCTCCCATAAGCCCCATTATACATCTGATCCCACTTTGACAGTAAAGAGCCACCCTTCTCCTGTTTGCCCAAGAATGGAAGCACTTTGCTGGTATTTTAAAAGCAAGGAAGAGACAAGGTGAGATGCTAAAGCATTTAAGCACAGGAAATGATTCTCAGTATCACTGATCATTGGGAAAATGCAAACTAAAATCACACTCAGATACTAAGGTGATAGCTAAATTTTAAACAAACAAACAAACAAACAAACTCTGAAAATAGCAAGTATAGAGTAACCAGACTTTTACGTACTGTTGGTAAGAACACAAAATAATGCAGTTATTTTGGAGACATTTAGGAGTTGCTTATAAAGCACACACTTATTATGCAACATTGCAATATTAGCTAAGAGCAATGAAATCTTATATTCATACAAAAACCTGTATGCCAATGTGTACAGGGGCTATATTCATAATTGTCCAAAATTGGAAATAACATAAATGTCTTTAATGGAAAGAGCCAAGCAAAAGATGGTGGACCAGTAGGTAGCAGGAGAGAGACCCACTCTGAGAGAGACAGCTCAAATGCCAGAATAAAACACCCTGGAGAGACCCAAACAGAGAGAGATGGTCTCTCACAACCCAGGAAGAAACTAAAGTGCAAAAAAACGCTCGAATATGAGGTTCTGGGGCTACCATCAGAGAAGCTCAGATCAGCGAGGACAGCGCCCTCCTCGAGCCGCATGAATCCAAGCGAACCACACTGAAGCAACTGGCTTGAGCTGCCGGAGTGTGGAGCTGAACAGCCCTGCATGCAGCTCTCCCGGACCGGCCCTGCACGCGACCCACCCAGAGGCACTGTGAATTCGCAATGCAGCCGCGCTGAAGTCAGAGATCTGGGAACCCAGCAGTTTTCGGGGACTGGCATCAACACGCGGTGAGTGACGGGAATAAGACCCTCCCATGGGAAAGGGGAAACCCACTGGATGACATGTTGGATTTGGGCAGCAGACCCCTAACTCCATAAGGAAGTGGCTTCAGTTGGTTGCTCCCCTCGCCGAGCGGATTGGTGGAATCTGCTTGGACTAGGCTGCGCCCCTGGCTGGGACCCTGTGAGTCACTACAAATTAATTCCCTGAGCTCGGCACACACTGACGCAGTGAAGGCCTGCAAAGGTTGACTGGCCTAGAGGGGAGGAGCCAGTGCACACTACCCGTGCGTGAATTCTAATCTCTGATAGCCTATTGAAGTGGGCAAAAGCTTCTAGCCTGTGCCCTCTAGAGGACCCTTAACCAGCAAGAAAAGGGTCTGGGGATTACACTGTACACTTGTATGGAAGGAACCAAAAACATGACGAGAGGGAGAAATAAGAAAAACACCCCAGCCTCCAACCCTGAGAACATTGATCCAGGAGAGGTAAATACAAAAGAGACTGAGGGCAGCAAACATGCAACATCAAACACAGCGTTAGCAGACATCAAGAGATATCTTCAGGACCTCGTAAGCAGGACCAAAACTGAAATATTAATTCAAATTAAACAAGAGATAAGTAGATTAATAAAAGAAAGGCTGGGCACCTCTCAAGAAGACACAGGCAGAAGAATGGAGGAACACAAAAGGAGAGAAACATTTAATGAAAATTACACTAACAACCTAGAATTCATGAAGCAGATTCAAAGAGATTATCAGGAAACTAAAGACTCCATAGAAAGCTGGCAAAACTGCTTGAAAGAAACCAAAGATAGACTATCAAAAATTGAACACAGGCTTGCAATGTGGGGGTCATGAAAGAGAAGATCTCTTAAAAATAATAAGGGAACAGGCAGTAAAGATACAAAAACTGGAAGATGACAAGAGGATCTATAACTTAAGAATAAAGCATGTGAATGAAGAAGCAGGAGTCAAAACAGAGGAATTACAAAGGCTATTCACAGAAATTATTAAGGAAAATTTCCCAAGCATAGAAACAAGAAATGATATGCAGATGTATGAAGCATACAAAACTCCAGCCACCTACAACCAAAACAGAGCTACACCCAGACACATAATAATCAAGATCCCAGAAATTCAACATAAGAAAAGAATATTAAAAGCCATCATAGAAAAGAAACAGATCACCTATAAAGGAAAACCCATCAAAATCATGACAGACTTCTCCACACAGACCATCATGTCAAGAAGAGCTTGGAGTGAAGTAATTCAATCCCTGAAGGAGAACAATCTCCAGTCCAGATTGATGTATTCTGAAAAACTCTCTCTAGAAATTAATGGAGAAACAAGAGGCTTCCATGACAAAGAGGAACTAGGAGAATTTGTGACCACCAGTCCAACCCTACAAAAAATAGTGAAGGACATTCTAGAGAGAGAGAACAAGAATACGAGCATTTCAGGAACAGTGGCAGAGAGGCCTCAGTGAACGGAGCAAATAGTGGAGTGGAACAAAAAATAGACAACCAATGTAGGAAAACAGAATAGCAGAAATAAGGCAGAGAAGACTGGCTGTAATCTCTAGTATAGATGGCCTTAAAATATTAACATAGAGAAACACAGGCAGAGTAGATCAGGAGATAGGGTCCATTGAGCTGCTCTATATAGGGAGGCAGTGGGACCCAAAACAAGCAGTGCACCCCATGGGAGTGAAAGGGGAGGAACTGTCTAAAAAAGGAAGGCAGAGGATATTGTTAAATGGGTAACAAGATTTAAAATTTACATTATTTTCACCACTCTGCTTGGATGGATTACGTGCTGTTCCATTTTGTCTACTTACACTAGACTTGAGGACATGGTCAGCTATCCCAAAAATAAGAGGACATATTATGGTAATCATCCCTAATTTTCCTATCAACTTAATCTGAAACCCTGTATAACTTATACTGTCTTATTATGACTGATCTTATTTGAATCTGGTTTGTTAGATTGCTATTTTGTATTGACTGATTTTATTTAAATCTGTTATGATTGATAGCATCAAGTCTAAGAGTATAGGCAACTACACTGAAGATGACAAGATTCACTAAGACACCCACTCTGGTTTGATTATTACCTGCTTTTGAAGTCTTATAATGTCTCCAATGCTTCATTTTTATTAATGTTGTTATATACTGCTGAGACATCATGGTAACCATTGTAGATCACCTTGTATTGTGGCTTTATGTGACTTTTTTGCTCATGCTTTTCTAGGAATTGTCTTGTTTTGTCTTGCTTTGTTTTGTTTTTCCCTCTAATACAGAAAGGATAAATATACATGTAGAGACTCATGCATGCGTAGTGCTTATAACAGTTTACGAGAACCAACTATATAACACATGTTGAAATGAACAGCTACTTTGAAGAAAAAGAGACAGTACAGTACCCAGTGCTGATTCCATAATGTCGTGATGTGAAATCCAGCAAAACTATCACTTTTTGTTCAAAGTGATTTTTAGCTTGCTTTATCTTGTTTAAGTTCAACACACATGAAGGTATTGACAGATGTTTTGAGGAGAATGAGAGACACTATGACAGCTATTCTTGGCTTCCCTAATGTCTGGTCTTGAAGACCTGAAATGCCCTCCTTTTTCTGCTCCAATCAATTCCATGCTATGTTGTTTCATGTGAATTCCCTGTATGTGACAATATGGACAACTATTTGGAAGAAAACAAGAGTCAATACGATAGAGAGTGAATATCTCCGATTGTCTAGTTTCAAAATTTATGTCTCTTACATTGCTTTCTTGTGATCTGCTTTGTTCTGTTTTGTTGTGTTTAATTTTACCCTTTTGATATAATTTCATGTATATTTGAGTGGGTAAGATGGATGACCATATTGCTGTTTTTGTCAAATTGTGGAGCAGAACTGTTAACAGTGTCACTGTTTGAATGTCTACTTTACATGTTTTAACTTTGTAATTTGAACAACTATTTCCAAGAAGTCAGTATGTAATTTGTCAAGTAATAATTTCTTAGGATTTTTTGTTGTTGTTCTTTTCCTTTTTTCCTTGGAATTCTGTATTGTTGCTACCCTTTATTCTGTTTTGTTTTGTTTTGTTTTGTTTTTTCTCTTTAAATAAAATTTAAAAAAATAAATGTCTTTAATGGATAAATAGCTAAACAAATTGTCCATCTAAACATTCATCTAAAGACACTGTTCTTCACTCAAAAAGAATAAATCTTAATATTTGTGACAGCATAGATGGACCTCAAAAAATGTTATGCAAGGTGACAGAAGCCTAACATGAAATGCTATGATCTCATTTCTATTACATTCTGCAAAGAGCAGGACTACTGTACAGGCTAAATCAAAATCACATGATTGTTTCCCAGGGCCTGCAGATGAGAGTCACTACAAAGGAGCATACTGAAATTTTTTTGATCTTGCTTGAACGGTGAGTACAACGGTGAGAACAGTGAGTACATGGCTGCTTTATGTTTGTCAAAATTCATAGAGATATAGATGTGAGGAAGATAAATTTTACTATCTATATATTATACCTCAATAAGCTTGATCTTATTTTTTTAATCCATTGGCTTGGTCAATTAAAAAGCAACTTTCTATATAATGGTGGAATGAACACAGTAATAAATAATGCCAGCAACACAGAACAAATCATCTTTAAAGAATCCGTGCCTGATCCTACAGTTGCCTCATTCCAGCCTTGAAAGAACCTGTAATGAATAAACCTTGTCTGCAGCCAGGCTTATTTCAAGGTGCAATCTTGCTGCCTGCCATCTGGGAGCTGGGCAGTCACCCATCTCAGCTCCACAAGACCTCATTCCAAGTCCACAGCCACCTGGGCCCTCTCATTGGCAGAATCAAAGTTAACTGGCAGCGCCCCACCCTTGCAACTTTGTGCAAGTGTCTACCCACATCACCTTACAGGTACAGTAGCAAAAAGATCACTATACCCCACAGGATTGTATTATGGAATTTACCAAGTGGCAGTGTAAACCTTCATCAAAATCAAAGTCATTTTAAAAAGAATACTTCAGCAGGTGAAAAGTCATGGAGGATATGATATAGGGAAGACACTAAGAAGATTTTAACTTTTCTTAATCCTCATGTTTATCCAAATCCCTTTAAACTATATCCAAACTTTTCTTGCTAATTTGCCACTTCTGCTTTTCTAAAGTCTCTGATGAGAAATAATTGTTAGAATTGCCAGTTATCTTGAGTGGAATGGAAGAATGTTTCAATGTTCCTGAACTATTATAAATGGGAAAAGACACAGGAACCTAACTGATAACTATTCGAGGGAATTTTCATAACAAAGAAAATCAAACTCCATCAGGGTTTGAATTTAAAGTGAGGCCATGTCAATAGTTTATTTTACTACCATATGTGAGTTTATTGAAAATTAATGCCCCTGGCTTTTAATTCATCTTTCCTATTTTTCTCTCTCCTTAGACTCCATACATTGATTATTGGGGAATAAAAACATGGAACCCCATATTGACAAAGTAAAAATGGGTCATAACCAGGCAAAAGAGCTCAATATATTTCTAGAGGATAAAAAGCAGTTGGGGGACTAATGACTAATATCTGAGAGAGAAAGAAGTCTTGGCTTAGATTCTAGAGGAGACCACAGCCAAAGAGGTAATGGATCTGTGTGGCAGAGCCCTAAAGATCTCCCAAACTCTTAAGATGGCAGGAACTACAGAGAACAGGAAGGAAAAGAGAGGCTGAACACAGAAGCACAAATTGCAAGTTTCTATTCAAAGCAGCAGGCGCTGCCCATCCCCACTTGTGCCCCCATATAGAGCCGTCCACAGTGGAGCACTCTGCCGTGGGTTACCAATATAGCTCAAAATAGCATGCAGATACTGCTGTTTCTGAATTTATCACTTTAACTACAGGAAGGTGCTTTTAGAGAGAGAGAACAGAGACAGAGAACCAGAGGAGTTGTGACAGTGTTGAGGCCCCCAAATTAAAGTCCTTGTAAATGTTTTTAGGAGGCCCCAGACAAAAGTATCTATTTGAACATCACATCTGGAGCATTTTCTACTTATTGGCCTAAAGGATGAGATACTGGAGACCCTGAGGACATAAAATCCTTGCAGGTAATGTATTGCACAGTGAACAATAGCAGCTCCAGCAGATGATAAACATTTCAAGAGTTTTCAGTTTTATAATTACTTTGTGGACAAATCATAGCTATGACTGTGAAACAGAAGGAATATTTTATCCACACTGACAAAGCAAAAATAAACGTAGGACTAGAGGGAAGGAGGAAGAAAGCAAAGGGAGCTGGCGGTAATAGCCTTATCTTATAGAGCAGAGCATCAAGTGACATGAAAAACACCTGATGAAATGAGAAGTTTGGATTGTTCTTAAATATATTTGTATTAGTGCCTATTAATCTTATAGTATATTAGGGTTCAATGTGGTATTTTTATACATTAATGTAACATATTTTGATCACATCCATCCTCCATTACTCTCCCTCTACCCTTTCTCATTCCCTCCCTCTTATCTCATAATAGTCTCCCTTCACCTTTTCTCTATTCCACATGAGAAAAATTATGCAATACTTGGATATTTGTCTTTTCTGAGCCTTGTTTATTTAGCTTAACATGATCTCCAGGCCCATACATGTTCCTGCAAATAATATAATTCCATTCTTTTTAATAGTTGAATAATGATGTGCATCTCTCTCTCTCTCTCTCTCTCTCTCTCTCTCTCTCTCTCTCTCTCTCCTGATGAGATGGAGGCATGGTATAATAAGCTGCATTCTTGACTGTCATGGCAGGAAGTCACTAGACAAGATCAAAGTTGATAAATTCAGAAACAGCAGTATGTGCTTATTTATTATTTTGAAATAAGAAGTAACTACAGCAGAAGCTGTTTTGCCTGGGATAAGGGATTTGGAGTGGGGCCAAGGGTGTTTCCTGACACTACAACCCCTTCAGGCCTATTTAATATGTGAACAAACTATATGCATGCATTGCCTTAAAATTAAAAATTTGAGGATGGAGAAAGAAAGAAAAGCAATGGTTGCTTTTATGAAATAAGAGAAATAAAATCTCACAGAGTATATAGAAGCAACCATGGAATGGTTAAGCTGAATACTGTATAACTATGGTAACAGATGTAGCTAATTTAGAACAAAATGAGGGTGTTGAAAAAGCTAAAGAAACATGGTGTTAAGAGAGAAAGAGAATAAATTCTAAATAAAGGGACACTGAGATAATCAGTATGGATGCTCTGGCACCTGACACAGTAAAGAGGTAAGAACTAAACCCCCTCACTATTCCTGTATCTTTCCACTGTCGAGTTTAAAAGTAAAAGCCAGATCTTTATGGGGCTCCATGCCAAGTAAAGAAAGCAAACATGATAAATTCCACATTCCATAAAATAACAGAGGTGGCAAATCATGTCTATTGTTGAATGAAATTCTGTCTTCATAAAGTCCCCATGCTTTTCCAAGCTTAACGACTTAATTTGTTCTTCGAGTAAAAACAATTAGTGACATTCAAAGGCACTTATATGGTTTTCCTTTCAATAAAATGATTCACAATTGAGCACAAGCATTTAACTACCCTTCCAAAAGTCCCCAGAAGAATACCAAAAGGATGTAAAAATAGTAACAAATTTGCATCACTTCTGGTTACTAGGAAGCTGCCATCTACATAGAAGATTCTGTGGAGGAATTACATCTTTATAAAATGGTTTCTCCCATCCAGGAACATGACATTCTATTTCTTTTTTTTTTTTATTTTACTTTGAAGGTAGTAAAATACAACAGAGCAAGACAGAACAAAGCCAATGGAGACAATGCAGTGAAATTGGTACAGAACTTTACAGCAAGATACCAGGATAACAGTAATAGGTACCATAGTATACCTCGTTATCGTCACAATAGTTGTCCATTCAATTAGGTATAGGGAAATCAAACCAAAAACAGAACATTATAAAACCAATCGGAAGAGAATACTGAATAGAGCAAAACAATTATTTAGAATAAAGCAAAACAGTGAAAACAACATTTGCCTTCAAACAGAAGATAGAAGGAAATCCCCCGTATTTGCCATATTGCACATGGTCATCCTCTCAAGAGATGCTCAGACCTCTGCCCCCAGTTGCTAACGGTGAGGGGAAGGGATGGGACGTTTGATTCTCAGCCCACTCACCAGTAGGTTCACAGGAGACACAGGAGATGCTGACTGGTTCTCCTTCTGGCCCAAGCCAGAGGTGCTTGCTTACCAGGAAGGGAGACGAATTGCTTTCTTGCTCAGTCGCCTAAGTTCCACCATGGCCAGATCTCAGGAGATGCTGACTGGTTCTCCTCCTGGCTCACACCAGGGGCGCTTACCAGTGACATTCTATTTCTTGAGTAAATACTGGTCATAATTATTTTCTGTGCAAATTGTCCATTTCATGAAGAGCTTCACAACAATAGGATTCAATAATGCATACATTAATTAAAGAAGTCTCCTTACTAGTAAAAACTTTCTATTATAGGACAGACATGGTGGTGCACACCTAGAATGCCAGCACGGGGGAGACTGAGTAGGAGGATTGCTACAAGTTCAAGGCCAGCCTGGCCTACAAAATGAGTTCAAGGCCAGCCTGAACTGCATAGTGAAGCCCTGTCTCAAAGAACAAAAAGAAAAAATAAAGAGAGAAAAACTAAAAAATCAAAACATTCTAACATACCCACAAGCCTCAGATCAAAGAAAAAGAAAAGAAGGAAACAAAAAAGAGAAGATAAGGCAACAAAATGCCTCTAAAAATTTCTAACTCCCCTAAAGCTGAGCCATGTGGCATTGGAGGATAGGCAATCCAAAGCAAAACAGTCAAATTATTTGAAATGATAACAGAGGGATAACAATACAGATCAATAAGACACTTCCATGAATAAAGAGCAACCAGAAACTTTATGACCACCAAACCAGCACTCAAAAAAAAAAATCTAAAGAATATCTTAGAGACAATAAAACTAACAGTGACAAAAGGGTTAATAGAATGAATACACCAGGTAGGTTAGGTAATTAAGAAGTGAAAGAAAGAAACTCAGCAACAGGAAAATAACATCATGACAAGTCAGTACCTATAATTCTCAATTCCCCAATCAAAAGACAAAGATGATAGAATGAATCAAGGAACAAAACCCAATGGTATTATACATATATAAGAAACATATTTAGCCCAAAAAGAAATTCAGACACTAAGATCAAAGGATGAAAAACAATATTCCATGCAGCAGAAACCTGAAAATAAACAGGAATCATTATTTTCAAAGTAGACTTCAAGCCAAAACTGACTAGAAGAGGCAAAGAAAGTAACTACACATTGGTTAAGGGAATGATTCAACAAGATGCAGTTACAATTGTTAACATATGTGCACCAAACAACAGTGTACTCACAGTCATTAAATAAGCACTACTGGAAATAAAAGATCAGATCAACATAAACACAGTTATAATGGGAGAACGCAATACACTGCTGTCACAAATAGATCAACTAGACAAAAATTCAACAAAGAATGATCAGAGTTAACAAAACTTTCAAATAAATGGACTTAACAGATATCTACAGAATGTTCTACCCAACAATAGAATACACATTCTTCTCAATAGCACATGAAAATTTCTCCAAAATACACCACATACTAAAGAACAAAATATGCTTAAATAAATGCAAAAGAATCAAAATTATATAATAGTACAATGAAATTAGAAATCAATGGCAAAAGAAACCACAGAAATTACCCAAATTTATGGAAATTTAATAATACCCACCTTAAACAATCTATGGGTTACAGAAGAAATCAAGGAAGAAATAAGATAGCCCCTGCAATTAAACTACACTGCCAGTGTAATGTGCCAAAATTTACAAGACAAAATGACAGCAGTCCTAAGAGGAAAGTTCATAGCTATAAATGCTCATATTAAAAAAAAAGAGTGAATTTAAATAAATAGCCTAATGATGCACCTCAAGATCCTAGAAAAACAAGAACAATGCAAATCTAAAGCTAGTACAAGGAAGGAAAATATAAAGATAGAGCAGAAATCAATGAAAAACAGCATAAAAAATAAGTACAACAAATCAATGAATTGAAGATCTGATTCTTCAACAGAGCAAACAAAAGAGAAAACTTCTTAGCCAAAGTTTACAGAAAAGGAAGGGAAAAAATTAATGTAATTAAAATGAAAAAAGTGAAATCACAATGGACATTGTCAAAATTCAGAAATTTTTAGTAACTACTTCACCTACCTGTATATCAATAAATTGGAGAATTCAGAAGCAATGGATAGATTTCTAGATTCATACAAATTACCAAAACTGAAACAAGAAGATTTAAAAACCTGCAATAACCCAACAACAAGCAATGAAAATTAAAGCAGTAAAAATTTTTTTTTAAAAAATAACAACTAAGGAAAACCTAGGTCCAGATAGATTCACTTCTGCATTCCACGAGAACTTCAGATAAAATCTAACACTAATATTCTTCAAACTCTTTAATGAAATTGAAATGGAAGGAATACATACAAAGTCATTCCTGGAAGCTAGCATCACCCTGATTCCAAAACTAGACATGAATCCGTGGCCCTGAAGCAAGGCCAGCAGATCGCTGTAGCTGCTGGTTTCAAACAGGAGCCTAAAGAGAACTCTTTCTGTGGTCTGCTGGCCATTTCAGAACTTTGGAAATGGAATGGTCAATTCATCAGAAAGAAATAGGAGGTGAGTATGGCAGACTTTAGGGGGCCTGCCTGCAAGGGAGGGACCCTGGCGCCTCGGGAC
>PVJX010011097.1:0-54645 GCA_004027295.1 Dolichotis patagonum | reverse complement strand
GCCATTTACATTAATGGTTGTAACTGTTCTATATTGGTTTATTGTTGACATGTTATCTTTCTGCTGTTGTGTCTTTAGCTTTCCATTCTGTTTAATTGTCTGCCTTGCTTGGTGGTTTTCTCCCGTGTGTATCTAGAATGTCTTTCAGTATTCTTTGTAGGGTTGGTTTGGTGTTCATGAAGTTCTTCAGCTGTTCTTTTTATGGAAATATCTTATTTCTCCATCCTTTTTAAAGGACAGTTTTGCAGGGTATGTCAGTCTGGGTTGGCAAACAAAAGACAGTAATTACCAATGTTAAAAATAAATATATGAAAACAGTAGATTATAAGAAGATATAAGCAGTAAGTTATACTGTAGGGAATTTTATATGAAAAATAAAATAACTCATTTTCTGATTGTATGCTTTATTTATAAAATGTTAGTCAGAAGATAGCGTTTTATTTCTTATGCCTAAGAAAAAAATCAGTAATAATACCATTAACAGCTATAACTTCATAATCAAAAACAAAGCCTATGTGAATGAAAATGACAGCCATTTAAAAGTATAATTAAAGAAATTTTGATTTATGCAGATATAGATATAATTATAAAATTTTAAAAATATGAATTCTAAACATTGTTAGGAATAATGTCTAAAGAATCAGCCATGAAAGTACCTGACAATTAGTTAAATTTCCTACCAAAAAGATAAACTTTTGATTAACAACTAAATCATATCTGTATCACTGTAAACCTTAGATTTCAACATCAACAGAGAAAAACAAGTAAACCATAAATTTGTGAAGGTCTGTGTGTAGGGCTAATATGCAGATAATTCTTTCTGGAACCAAATGCGTCAACATTTGCTCAAACTGACTGAGGGCTCAGAAGACTGACTGTTGACCCTTTGAGGTGTGGTGGCACAGGCTGTTATCCCAGCACTGGGGAGACTGAGGCAGAAGGCTCGCCACAAATTTGAGGCCATCTTGGGCTACATAAAAGTTGAAGTTCAGCCTGAACTACATAACAAGGCACTGTCTCAAAAAAAAAAAATCAAAACCAACCAACCAACCAACAACAATAACAAAATAAAAGGCTGCTGAGGACCTGGAACATCTTGAAGATGAGATGTTCTGCCATTTCAGTCAGAGGTGAGTGTTGACGGTGAAACCAAGAAGAACATCCTGAGAACAATTTGACAAAGTTAAGAACTCTGCATAGTTGTCAGCATGCCTTTCAAATGTAAAATATGCACCCATGTTCATCAGAACTCACATGTTTGTTGTTTTCAATAAAACTGGGAGAGTAAGTCAGTTGGGGCTTCATTCCAGTGGAGTCCTATGACATCCCCCGCAAAGATATTCTGTCTCTCCTGTCCTCATTTGTCTCGCCCCATACCAGTCAGTCTGTTAGTTGCCCAGGTAACAACTCCTGTTACTAATTCCCATTACTTCTGTGTCCTAGACTTGGCTTGTCACTACGATGAATATTATAAGGACCAATGGAAGACACCCAAGTACTCTGCCTCTGTACTTCCGCTTTGAAACCAACCCCATAGAAACTTCCCTCCCTGAGTCCTCCGGATCTGACATTTTGAGGTATAACTGATTCCCTGTCAGTGCCCATCTGATGTTAAATAAATCTGCTTCCAAATCCTGGGTGTCATCACAGGTCATTGCATCTCCAATCAGGTTTTCTGGCCCAAAACTGGCAAGATAGCATAGGGATAATAACACATAGATAGCTTAAGGACAACAGAATCCATTACCATGATATTATAGGCCATATACACATATATATGTAAACATATAAATATATACTTACATATTTCTAAATATATATTAACATAATGAAAATATGTGAGTTTATATAACTGAACACATACATTTGAGCATTATATCTAAATTTACCATCTACTTTGAGGCACATCCCAGTGGATATCAGAAATCTGGTCATTGTCAATTTTAGTGAAATCAGTCATGTTCAACTTTCCTTACTCAATGTTGTTTCCCTGCCTAGCTAGCAGATTTGTTTGTATTCTACCTGTGCTTCTTTTGCCAATGCCTTTATGCTCCCAATTAGTGCCTGATTATTAGTTTATGTATACTGCATGACAGGTGAGGGTCCTTAGCTTTTCCCTCTCTGTTGGCCTAAGCCTTTCTTTGCCTCGGGGTAATCAGTAATCAGTGGTTGCTCTCGTGTTAAAGAGGGAAAGTGTGCGGGCATCTGGTATCAAGTATATCTGTCAAAGCAGTACCTGCAGTTCTCTACTACTGATGTGTCATGCATCCTGTTTCTCCACTCCTGAAGCAGAATGCTGATTTCCTCTCAGGTCTCTCCAATACCTTTGAAGTTCTCAATACTAGAATTTAAATTTATACAGTCTCATCTTTAAGATACACATAATTTCAAGTTTGATCCTTTTTGACTACTGACCATTCTCCCTCCTACAGCCTTGGAAAACTTTGTCTTCTATCTCTAACAGATAGATTCCCATCTTCCATGTTTTCTTGCACTGTGGTATTTTATATAGGCCTTGAGGTTTACAATCTGAAAGACAATGTTTTGTAATATGCTTATACAGGCCTTTGCTTGAGCTAATGGTTTATTTTCAAAGAAGTAAAAGTCATGAAAAACACAGTTTTAAAAAAGAAGTGGTAGTAAATATGCAAAAATATTACCATTTGTCTAATATTCTTTAGATCCAAACAATTGAAAAAATAATTAGTAGAGAGAAACATAATTTTTTGTCTCTGACATGCCAAAAATTACTAATGAAAATTGAAGTCTTCAAAAATACATTGATGGTATGTACTGGGGATCTGGCCAAGGTCCCCAACTTCCTGTGTGAGGGATACAGTGAAGGATAAAATAAGAAACAGAGACAAATTTAGTGAGGCCTGATGGGGCCCTGGAGGTCAATCAGGCGGCATGGGCAAAGACCCAGATACTCCAAGCCAGCCCCTATTTATTGGGTGAGTACAGTGCAGTGGGTGTATTCAATGATAGGAGCGCTAGTGCAAGATTTCAGGTCCACACAGGGTGGAGATGATCTTACGTTAAGAAGGGTCTCACTCTGGAGTGTTCTTTTTTATTTTAGCAGTTTTAGTTTAGTCTTAGGGCATGGGAGAGGCTGGTCCACCCCCAAGAGTTAATGGGAAGTCTCAAAATGATGATACCATAATCCCAAACCTCTGTTATGCATTAGGAAAGTATACAAAGTCAGCCACTGTGAATTTGTAGTTCCCAATAGGTATGATGTATAACATACTTTAAATTAGATTCAGTCAATTTGTAATAGGTAAATCTTGGGAACAACCAAGATGCTGATCAACTACAGAGTGGATGAAAAAGATGTGGTATTTTTATACAATGGAAGATTACTCAGCTATGAAGAAGGGTGATCTTGAGGCCTTCGTAGGGAAATGGAGACAACTTGAGGCTATCCTCATTAGCGAAATAAATAAGAATCATATTTATTTATCAAATAAATAAGAATCATATCACCTTGTATCTCTAGTGTAAAAAGTAATAAGAACTGTAGGAGTAATAAAACCTAAAATACGTAATTATTACTGTAAAAAGCAGAGGAAAAGAAAGTGCTCTAAAGGATATAACTGCATGTATGTTTTTAAGTGTGTAAGATGGATGACCATACTACTGTTTTTGTTAGATCACTGAGCAGAACTGTTAACAGTCTTACTGTTTGAATGTCTACTTTGTATGTTTTAATTTTGTAACTTGAACAACTATTTCCAAGATGACAGTATATAACTTATCAAGTAGTGATTTCTTAGTGTTTTTTGTTCTTTTCTTTTTTTTTCCTTTAGAATTCTGTATTGTTGCTATCCTTTTTTCTATTTTGTTTTGTTGTTTTTTTCTCTTTAAATAAAATCTAAAATAAATAAATAAATAAATTCGTTCTAGAAACTCACAATTTAAATGCCACTTAAAAGCTGTTACAGTTTAAAAATATATATATACTCTAACTGAAATATTGTAAAGTTAAAAATGAATCTTTTAAAAGGATCTCCATCAATAATAAAGTACTCTAGGAAAATACAATTCTTCTCCTCCCTCCGAAAATGAACCGGATCCAGGCGAGCTGGAGCACACCTGTAAGCCCAGCACGTGGGAGGCTGGTGCAGCAGGGTCGCCATGAGTGAGAGCCAGCCTGGGCTCCATAGCAGGCTGGAGAGCAGCCTCACTGCAGCGTGAGACCCTGTCTCAAACAACAAAAAGAACCCTCAGGAACGCAGCTGAAATTATGGAAGCATTCTTACATAAATATGATTATACAGAAACTTGGAGAGTTAAAATATAGACATAGAGTCAGAACAATGACACTATCTTTTTCTGGTTGGTAACAGATTTAAATCAGACTTAGGAATTAGGAAATTCCTTTGTATCTCAAAATGCAGATGGACTGACAACTATTTGCCTTGACAAAAGAGAAATATGAGTTGAGTTTTACTAAATCTACAATAATAAAGTGTCTTATCCCACACCAGATTGGACCAGAACTTTAAGCTGTATTCACAACAGTGTATAATCTCAGAAAGAAAAGAAAACTGTATGAATAAATGCTCTGTCCTCTGAATAGTTCTGAGTTCAGTTCATTCCAAATACTTAAGCAGAGCTCTTCCCAAGGGAAACCACAGATAAAGCAACTCCGTAATACGAAAGGATTCCTTAAGAAAAAATTAGGCATTTTTTTCTCCCTTAGAATATATTGATTTCTACTTATTCAACTACTTAACTAGTAGAAAGGTTATTATGTTTTATCTAATGTCTGAGAAATACTGGGCAAAGTAAAAAACCTGGCTAAAATTTCAGTTTGATACTACATATTATAATTCCTTCTGTTCCTTAATCATGCATTAAAATAATTCATTTGTAACATGATAATTTTGTGTTACCTTGATTTCAATCTTTACATCCAAATTCTTAGTTACCTTAGTACATATATATCATCAGAATTTTATTCAATGCTTATTTTAAACTTCTTTCTGCGTATATTTTTATATTTTCTGCATGTACACTCTTTTAAATCACTTTTATAATATTTGACAAAAAAGAGTTTAACAAGGAACAAACACACATATATAGCATTTTTGATTACTTTATTTCATAATTTTCAATTAACACAATTACACAAATTTTTTGTTTTGTCTAAAAAGACAAATGCTTTACTATGTACTTCAGGCTGACATCAAACTCACAGCAATCTTCCTGCCACAGCTTCGCAAGTGCTGGACGATTTTTTTTTTAAATTTTAAAGATAGCAAAATACAACAAAATAAACAGAGCCAATCACAACAGAAACACAACAGAGCCAATCAAAACAAAACAGCAAAACTGGTACAGAACTTCAGAGAAGGATACTAGGAAAACAACAATAGTTGCCATAGTATACCTTGTTATCTTCACAATGGTTGTCCATTCCATCAGGGATAGCAAAATCAAATCAAAACTAAACACAATAAAACCAGTCAAAACACAATATTGAATAAAACAAAATAAGTAATCAGAACAAAGCAAAACAGTGAGAACAATATTGGATTTCAATGACAACATAGAAGGAAACCCTCCATATTTGCCATACTGCGTACTGTCATCCTCCCAAGATGCTCAGACTGCTGGCCCCAGGCCTGAGAAATTAGCCAAACAACACAAGCATTTAGTTACTTTTGTACCTTGGTTGCTATCAACTCAGCGTGTCCTCTGAACCAGCGGGTTACCTACAAGAGATGGGGGTGGTAGAAAATTGAGAAAGAAAACATGACGCTACTTCTTCAGCGCATACCTGAATGTAGAATAATAATTACTAGAGATTGGTAATTGTGTGCAAAGATACGGAAGTACAAGAGCAGGTGGCCATCTGCAAGTGGCCATCTGCAAGAGGCTGCATTCAGGACCTGGTTGATTTGCCTTTGTTAGTTTGTCTCTTGATAAAAGATTGCACTCATGAATCTTACATTGCTGAGGAAAAGATACTATTTAGTTAATTTTATGATTATTATATGTTTATAAAATATGTATATGCATTATGCAATGTTGAAAAGCCAGATGAAGCATATCTACTTCCTGTTTTACCATGTCTTCCATTATAGCAAGAAAATTTCACAATCTTTTCTCACCTATACAGAGCTAGATGAGGAAACCAATCCTGATCTCAGTTTTCTACCCTTGGGAATTTCTATTGTTCAGCAACCTAGGTTTGGTACTAGATTTTCAGTCTTAGCATCTACTAAAATTATATCACTTTCCACTTGTGTACAATTCTTTTTAAAAACTTCTGAACAACAGGTCAATTGTTCATTTTATACAAATGAACAATTATATATATATATATATATATATCATATGCATACATCACAACACATTAAAAAGCAGCATAATTGTGTTATCTTTGGTATCCTATGATTATAATTATATTTTATTGGCGAAATGGTGCACGCTTTTCTTGATTTTCACAAACAAGTGAATCAATATATCTTCACATAATCGAATACATATTTTTTCAGTTGCTGCTAATCCAGTAACAAATAATTTTGCAGAAATTCCATTTGCTTCCAATTGTACTCTCATCAGTTTTGAAGTTATCACCCAAAGAACATAAGCATTTAGTAACAAGAATTTTAATTTTGTCAGATGATAAAGATTCTGCATTTTCAAATTTTAATGAATAAATCACTTTTTAGGACTCTTTTACAGCACTTATGAAGAAGACTATTACTGTCTATATTACTATATTATGCCTATGCTTTATTCATGTAGGCTTACCTTCTCTGTAACATAATATTTTCTATGCAAATATTTGTATCATCTCTGGAGTATCTGTCTCAAGAAGCAGCACTGTCTTCCAGTGAAAAGAAAAAGGCAAAAGAAGTCAGGAGATTTCCGACTCTTAAGAACCCTGGGACTCCGAATGTGGCTCCTGGATGCATGAACTGAATAGATACTTGGATCTGGCAGGCGATGCATGTGTGACTTTGAACAAAGTTACACAGAGCCCTCTCCACTTTTCATCAACGTAACAAATATCCCCATAAATTTATTGTGCATTTTAAATCAGTCAGAGTTTGCAAAGTACAGATAACAGCCCCTGATTTACAAGATTTCTATAAATGTTATTTAAGGTAATCTCTAGTTTTTCTTATTAAAAATGTGAATCAAAGGACATTCTTGCCTTTGCAACATTAACATTTTTGATCGTGAGGGTGGATTGAATTATGCTTGAGTAAGAAAATTAGGATGCTTGCTTCTTAAGACAGTATTATAATAGTCTCCATTATTTAATAGAGAATGAAATGACTATGAATTACAAGATGCTTAACTCTAAATTGTATTGTGTGAACTGAACGATATGTTAAAGCTACTACTATCTAGGTCCATGCCAGAAAAACTAAATCAGGAGTTAATTTTGAAATTTAGAAAGTGTATTGGTTGGGGGGGCGGGGCAGTAGTGTCAGTAATCAAACTCAGGAATGACTTTCCCGGCAGGCACTGTGCCACTGCACTGCATCCCTGGCCCACTGTGGGCCTTGAGTCTGGTCATAAAAAGGAAATCTATCAAAGACCATTTAAAAGGTGTGAAATTTTCTTCTTTATTGTTGCAATTTCCCATTACTTTCATGAAATGAGATTAAAAATATATTTAAAAATTAGCATGTTGACAAACTATCGAAAAATAAACTCAAACAACAGAGTAATTCTAAATAGCAACTAAGTCTTTGGTCTATCCAAGAGCTTGTGAATTTTTTGGCACCTCAAAATTCTTTTGGATTACTTTCTGAATAGCTTTAGTGCTTTTTAACTCTTTTTAATTCCCATATTTATAATCCTAAATGGGACTCATGCTTGCTTCTTTTTTTAGTGATGTAATAGTTTAAATATAGACCTTGTGGCTGCCACATTTTATGATTTAGAAATTTTGAAACTTGAGCACTTATTCTAACTTGTCCAATCATCATTTTTCACCTAAAGCTAAATTTTGGATTATCAACAATTCAAGGGTTCCTTTTTCTATCCCTGGTAAGATTACTATAGACCAAATAATCTATTTATAAAGATTCAAGATCCTGAATCATTAGTCTAATTGAAAGGATATCAAAAGATGATTATGTCCTTAAATAACAAATCTTAAACTCTCTAATTTCATAATGAAATGTTATTGAAGGTTGTGGTTTTTTTTTTTTTCAAATTTGTTTTCTCCTTAAGGCCTTAGCAGACATAAATTTGCTGTGGAACACATGCCGAATTTTAACTAGTGCAAAATAACTATGGCATGTGAAATACAAACAAGTGCAAAGCAAATTTACTAAAGCAACTTCAAAATTTCTCTGGAAAATATACAACAAAAACAACATTTTAGGATGGGATACTCATGCTAAAACATATCTTTCAAGGCATTCCAATTTAAAAATTTAAAATAGGGAGTCTGGGTAGTCAGAAAGAGAGAAACTCACAAATGACAGAGTAGCTTCCTCCCCCAGCGATTTTGCCAACACAACACATTTGGCCCCATTTCCCCACCTCCTACTGATTTTCAAAGTCAAGATACAGAAATGCTGGGCCTTTTGGCTAAGATCAAATATAGAGCTAAATGCCCAGCCCTGTATAGAAAGACAGCACATAACAAAAAGTAAATAATCATTTAAATGTGATACTAATTAAGCATATGCAAAGAACAATTTTTGCTTATCTTAATTGAAACAATATTTTAGAGTTCTTTATATTCTTTTGGTGTTTGTTTGCTTAGTTATAGAGAGAAACTATGATCTACAATATGCATCCAAACTAATTATTGTTATGTTTTATGAATTAATAATATATATTAGAGGAAAACAATTCCACTGGAAATGGAATTCCATTAATTAGACGAAAACTATTCCACTGGAAATTCTATTCATTGATTCAAAATTACTCGCCATGAAGCTTGAGCCTCAGTCTCCCTGGCTTTTGCTTCTGCGCACATTACCCAACAAGTAAAACATTACGATTTTTATTCAGACATCATCCTGTCTCACTGAAGTTGCCTCAGAATATTAGGAAGTTTTCTACTTTTGTGTTCTATATAATACCTCTCTAGAAGGCATAGATCATGATCCTTGATTATTAAAAGATGTAAAAATCAAGTGACAAATATTCATTTCAGTTGGTACAGTTTCCTACAAGACCAGGTGGCTGACAAAAAGCTGCTCCTTGGTGTTGAGCAAAAGCAGAGACTGAAGGCCAAAGAGCACACTTTCCTGCAGAGTTTAAATTAAAACCAGATTTGTTTCAGCAGGGCTTTAATAGAAGCTCCCTGATTGGAATGCTTTGGCTTAGCTGACGTCTCCGCATGCCTTTGCTGTGTCTGAGCCTATTTAGTCATTTTGTACCCTCAATAAAGTGGTGTTAGTGATAACCAACTGCTATGAATATTAAACATATGCTCATTATTTTACCTAGTGCTGCATTTCTTAAAATGGCAAGCTTTAAGCAAACCTCGTGAATACTACTTTGCTCATTGCTCTTATCTAGTCTTTACCACTCTACCTTTTCAGCTGCAACTGTCAGCCCCACTGCCACAGCCAAATTTTTACTCCTGGTGGAGTTTCATTTGCCAGGAATCAAAGAGGTCTGCACCTGGAAAACAAAAATGAGAGCATACTTTTAGCTTAGGGGGATGTACTGAGAGAAGCTGTAAAGTATGTTTCTGCGTATTTGGTTGGTATTTTGATTTTGGTGTTTTTTGTTGTTTGTTTGTTTGGTAAGCATTTAGAGGAGAACCAAAGTAAATTAAGGCTGAAAATTAAAGTAGTTTAAAAATTTCTGTTAATTTTTTTTCTTTTCAGTAACTCTTTATGTCTCTTTTGCTCCTTTATTTTTGACTTGAATGCTGTCAGCATCCTAGAAGTATTAAAAGCAACAGAGTAGCTCTTTCCATCAACTAAGTACTTGAACTGCAATGTTAGGTCATGTGCTGCCAACTAAGCTGCAAAGAATTCTGTGACAGCCTCTGTTCAGCTATGGTTTCCTTTGGTACATTTTGAGCAACCCAGTATACACATGGAGTATGTAGAAAAGAATATGTGAAAGAGGCATTTGTACACTTACTTTGACTATTTCAGGAAAACTCAGCTCAGTCGTATGAGAACTGAAAAGACAAAGGTACTATGAAACCAAAGAAAGAAGCAGGAAGTCCCAGGACTGCACAATATGCAAACTAGTAGAAAATTATGGAAAACGGTGTCTCATGGCTGAGGCAAAACAGGTGAATCTGCCCATCTCAAGGTGTAAAAAAAGTATTTCTATGTTAAACTAGCAAAGGCAATCTGTGGCCAATCAGAATGTATCTGACCTTTCTCATTAAATATCAGCATGACCAATATCAGTCATAACACATTTTGAGAATCGATGGCTGGTCCAACTGCTTGGCTGTTTAAAAGCTTCGGTGTGTCCTGCAGGCTGAGGGTAAATGCCAAGGTCATCTGATGGCAAATTATAGTTGTGACCCACATGACTATAGTCATATTGAGCTATATTCTTACTGTGGGTCTTAAAAGAGTAGAGAGTAATCTACCCTATTTTTGCTTGGAAAAGTTAGAATAAAAAGGCTACATAGTTTTGGAGGCTCAACAAAATAGTCCCTGGACATTGTACAGTAGAATAGAAATAATGAAATATTTATTTTATATATGATGTGAAGAAGAATCTTAGGATATATGTGGATTTTATTGTCTGATTAACAGTCAATAAAATCAACTCAGATATCAACTTAGGTTAAAATAAAATAAATTGTAGTGACTGTAATAGAAATGAAAGAGAAATGACAGAAAAATGTTAAAATATCTGATTAGCATTTGAGAGACTAGATATTACTAGTCTCACAATTAACAGCATCACAATTAACAGCATTAAATTTCCAGAACTAATGGATTTTACTCTTAAGTGAGGCTGTCTGATGTCTCCTGCAGTGTTTTTTTCTGGTAAGTACTCAGAATGTGTCTCTATTGATGAGAAAAGTGCTAGAGTTTAATTCCACCAAAGTGAACATGATAGATAAATGCAATAGTATGTCAACTAATCTAAGGTGAGACCCCTAATAGTCTCTACAATTCTTTCCCCACCATCAAAAGTAAAGAGAAACTGTTCACTAATCCTATGGTTTCAAGATTTGAATCTTTCTGCATAATCTCCACTAGATAAAGCATCATGAAGATACTGTTAAAAGACTAGTGCATGAAAGTAATTATATTGGCTTATCCAACATCTGCCAATATTCCAAATAGTATTTTCATTATTATATGCAAATCCTTCTGTTTCAACGTCTCCAGGATATCAAAAGTACACTTTCTAACTGGGAAGTCACCTTCTTGACGTGCACCACTAGTACGGAGTGTGTTCAGTGAGAAAGCGTTCCAGCAGCGCACGCAAGTACTTACCACAGTTCCTCAAGCCAGAAAATAATGAAACAAAGGCAATTCCAAGTTAAGCATACAATGTTTCATAAATTCACATTATTTCTAGAAATATATTTCACATGATTCTTTGAAATCACAACTAATATCTGTTTATAATCCCTGTTATTTGTTGTTTATGTGTATTTATGAAGCTCTGCATGGCTAAATATCCCAGGGATAATGGAGGTAGTCTGGGATGTAGAATGAAGGATTCATCTCTTCATTCTTGATCTTATTGTTTTTCCAGATTAAGACATTAATTTTCTAATTCTAATTTAACTGCTTTAAAAAAGAAAAATTATGAAACAAGAGAATAAGGAAGCCTCTTAAAAAAAGGAATCTGCCTTCCTTTCAGCTGGAACCGCCTTTTTCTAGTCATTTGCCAAAATGGCGAACAGAAAGCAAATAGGAGGGGAGCATGGTATATGTTCTCTAGGCCTTTTAGAAAAATGGGGCTGCTCCTTTGGCCACATAAATCTACAAAAAGGGTGATATTGTACACATCGAGGGAATGGGTATTGTTCAAAAAGGAACACCACACAAATGTTACAATGGCAAAACAGGAAGAGTCTACCATGTTAGCAGTATACTGTTGGCATTGTTGTAAACATGCAAGTTCAGGGTAAAACACTTGCCAGGAGGATTAGTGTGGGTATGGAGTGTTTCATATTCAAAGAGTCGTGATAGCTTCCTGAAACGTGTCAAGGAAAATGATCAGAAAAGAAGGAAGCCAAAGAGAAGGGTACCTGGGTTCAACTAAAGTTCCAGCCCACCCCGCCCAGAGAAGCACACTTTGTGAGCACCAGTGGGAAGGAGCCGGAGTTGCTGGAACCCACTCCCTATGAATTCATGGCAGAAGCAGGGGAGGGAGCTCTGCCATTCAGCACCTGACTGGCGGCTAAGTGTCCTAGGCCCTAGTTAAAAATAAAAAATCATCCTGTGTTGTAAGGATGGTTTTCTTAATTGAACAGGTGTGGTGCCTTTACCTCAGAAACAAGTACTTGGAGCAGATTTTCATTCTGCCTAGTTAATTGTGTCAGTTCTTTACTCCAGTGTTATTCTTGCTGAAAGATATTATTGAGGTACTGTGTAGGTGTATTCCCAAATGGCCAAACATTCATGAAATATTTTTATTAGCTTGAAGATCCTATAAATCACCACGGGGAAAAGATGTATCACAAAAGAAAATGGAAGTCACTTCAATTAAATAAATGGAAGTCCATTTCAGTTAAGTAAATTGCTTAAAGCAAAAAAAAAAAAAAGGAATTTGTCCCAAACATATTTTAAATATGTTCAAATAGTTTTTTTAAAATTTTTCTTTTGAAATTTTCTGAAAAGAAATGATCCTTCTCTAGCTCTGTTTATGGTGAAAGATTACACAAGTTTTGAACCAAGCCACATGAAAAAATACTGCCTTATAATTTTAAAAGACTATTCTTTCTGTTCTTTCTTGATGGAATTTGAGCCGTGTTAAGGTGATACCTAAGAATATAATCTGAAGTTACCAGTGCCAAAGCTGAATATATTTGGAGCTCTTAGAAAAACCAGAGAGGGGAGAGTGGTTCAGTCAAGCTAGATTTAAAACAAAAAACTTCCTTTTTGCATTTTACTGAAGAGTCTCTGTCTAGTCTTGTGGTGCCTGATATCAGATAACCAATGAACATGGGCTAATGACAAGAGATCAGGAACTGGAAAGCAGACAAATTGTATTCACTTCTTGACAAAGCTTGTTTAATTCTGTCTATTTCCCTGTATGGGTAGCTCGACTTTCATAAATTAGGCTGGAGGAAAGAACCTTTCCGAGAATAGCATTGCTCACTTAAAAAACATCCAAGAAACAGAGGCTTTGTGGAGTAAAATGGGGGAGGAAAAAGGTGCACCAAAAAGCATTTTGCAAATGTAACAGTCTTACTTTCTTAGATACAGAGTGAATAGCAGATAGATAGAAAACCACTGTTCTTTGTCAGAATGGAAAATGGAAAGAGGTTGCTTCACTTTTACTCAATGAGGTTGCTTTGTTTTAAGTCCTTCTACTTCACAGGCAACAGTTCTCTTCTGAGTCAGATCCTTGTGGTGAGTTAGTACGTGCAAGAGAAGAAATAACATGAAGCAGAAATCAACTGAGCTTCCAAATAAATCTCCAAACTGATAATAAAATCTGCAGTCTTTCAGAGCAAGCTATTTGCAAAATCTTAGTATTTTGATATTCACAAATAGAAACACACACTTGTCAGGTTACCATTAACTATATTTCTTACTATCTCAACATTGGTAAAATCCTTGCTATAATTTTCTATTTATGCTGTAATACATCAGCAAGTTTTGCTGCTAAGAGCAATCCAAAATTTTAAACATTTGCAACACCTTACAGATCTGTATTTTAGAAATCTGGAATATTTTTCACTATGCTAAATTTAAGATATTACCACAAGTGTGTTCTTTCTGGAAGTTCAATTAGGAGAACCATTTTTGTTTTTCTTTGTTCACTTTTTTTAGCCTCCAGACTCCTTGCATTCCTTGGCTCATGGCCATTTTCATCTTTGCAACCAGCAATGGACAATCAGGTCTTCCTCATACTTCATCTCCCTGATACCAACCCTTTAGTGATTACCTTTCCACCCTTAAGGATTCTTGTAATTACATGAAGCCCCACACCTTGTCATTATTTTAAAATCCACTCATTATCAACCCTAATGTTACCTGATACTTTATTTTTCTTGCACCAGGGCATATTCATAAATTCTGGGGATTGAGGTGCACATGTTTGATATGCCATTACCATCTGGATATATTTTAAAGCAGAAGCATCTCTCCATGTTACCTACATCTCCAGATTATCAAACATCCACACTCTTTGAGACAAAGTTCTTACTTGCTAAACCTGAGCATTGACTCTCACACGTGCATACGCACACATTCACACACTCGCACACGTTTGTCTTGAGAGATCATCTTCAGGCTGCGTCCTGCCTCAGTAGCTGACCCTTAGTGAGACCAGGGTTGTGTTAGTTTCCTATAGCTGCCACAGAAATTACCACAATAAGGCCAATTAAAAATGGATTCTCTCATAATGCTAGTTGTCTGAGGTCTGATCATTTTTCCAAACATAAGGGTAAAATTTATACCAAGATTAGGGCATTGTTCATATTATTTAAGGAAACTAATATAACCAAGGAATATGATTTATCCTGTTGCATTATTGGATTTTAGTCCATTTCTATCTGTAACTGAAATTTTGCAGTAACATTTTAATGTTGTGTTCTTCCATTTCAGAATTAATCAAGTTTATTTCAACGTGTTTAATTTTCCATCCTTTGTAGGCCTTTTATTTTTACTCTTCTCTGGGTCATAAATATTTCAGAGCTAGATGATAAACTTGAGTATAAACAAAATTATTTCACACTTATGCTGCTGATAATTAAACAGGCATTCTTTGGACAAATTTTAGCATCTTTAGTGTGTGACCTTATACCCCTAATTTCCAATGAGAATTTACTTTTAAGTACCACAATAGTAACAGTTACATAAGCCTAAGTCACATTATTTTAGGTTTCCCAAAGCAACAGCAGGACAAATCTATCTTTTTCATATTTTAAAATATATCTATTTACTGAATGTGTAATGAGACCTATCAAACTTGATATTTTACATTAAAACATAATGTTTATTTTTGTGGATTATTCACAACTGTATATGACAATAGAGATATAAAAACTTTCAAACTTTTAAAGAGTTTTTGGCATTTGCAAAAATGAGTATGAACAAATTTTACTGAAGTGACACAGAAATGATGAAATAATTACACAGACATTTTTGGAAGTGCATAATAAAGTTTTTCATGAAATTATTTCATTGTAGCAAGATGTGTTCATACATGCCTGCAATCTCAACATTCAGGAGGCTGAGGCAGGACGATCACTGAGTTCAAGCCCAGCCTGGGCTACAAAGTCAGTTAAAAGCCTGTCTGAACTGCAAAGTGAGACCCTGTCTCAAAAAAAAAAAAATTCACTGTATTTATAGTATTTTTATTATGCTAAGGAAATGTATAAAATTTGAGCAAATATAAAATATAGTTCTGGATTATAAAGATATTTATGAAGCTGACTCATGTGCTTCAGAATTTAAAACATATTAAATTATCTAATTTTGAGATTATATTCAGTTTAGAACATAGAACTTCTTTATCCTACACCCTCTGTGATTTTAATGGAATATTTGGGTCACAGGTTGATCAATACATATTAATATAATAATTATTACATAATAATTTTATGCCATTATATTCTTTATGAAAAATGGGAAATGAAATTTCCAGTGTGACTTGAGGGACTTACCTTATCATTTTTTCTATATTATATTTCTATATTTTTTTTTCTCATATTATGTTTCTTTCAACTTTCTTAAATCCAAATGGCTCACATTACATCTGGTAGAGTTACAAATTGCTTCTAATTACGTCATTAAATTCATTTACTAAAACAAGTTTGATTGTGGACACAGAACTCTAAGCCTGTCACTTAAATTTTCACATAGCTGCACAAAATTTTTCTGGGTAGTTTCTGCCCCACTTGCTTGACCTGAAGGAAATTAGATAGCTCAGTGGTGTCAAAAGCAGATTTTCAACATAAATAATGTTGAAATGTTGACAGAAACTTCATTGGGCTGTGTCTTAGTTATTTTTACTCATCACTGAGACAAAATACCTGATGCCCAAAGTTGGGAAAGGAAAGGTTTATTTCTTACAGTTTTTGGAGGTTTCCGTCCATACTCAGTTGGCTCCAAGGCAGGGTGGCATGGCAGGGCCGCAGTTCATGGTGGCTGCAAACAGCAAGATGGAAACTGGCAAAAGAGATTGTAAAGATAGTGCTTCTAGGAAATTCTTCTAGGAAATCCTTCTTCCTGCCATTGCATCACATCCTGGCTCCACCCCTTGGGAGGGTGTAGCACTCACACACCCAATCCAAGCACTACACAATAAACCAATCACAAATGCATAATGCAAAGGCATGAGGCTTGGGGGCACTGACATAAACCATGGCATTTCACCTCTGTCCCCTAAGACTCATGTATTACCTTTATATAAAAGACATTTAGTCCACCTCCAAGAGTTGCCAAAGTCCTAATATTTTCAGCATTGCTGAGAAGTCCAAGTCACAAGTCTCCTCCAATATCTATGGCAAGATCTTAACTGTAGCCCCCTGTACAAGCGAAACAAGGTTAAACATTTCTGAAATGCAAAGGCACAAAATAAACATTACCATTCCAAAAGTTACAAATGGGGGAATATAAAGCATTGGAATATAAAGCAAGTTCAATCTCCAGCAGGGCAAACATTAAGTCCTAAAGTTCCATGCTCAGAATTTAAAGCAATCTGGTTGCAAGCTCCAAAAGGCTTGGGTGATTCCACCCCCATGGCATGTCCAGGGATTTCAGCTCCTGCAGCTTCTCTCTTAAGCCACCTTTGATGGGTTTTTGCAGCTTTCCTTGAATGATCCACGTTCTTGGCTTTTCCAAACTTCTGGGGTCTCCACTGCACCTTTGGCTTCACACTTACATCTTTACATATTGCCCTCTCAGGGGCACACTGCTTGGCTTCCCAGGCCCTTTGCAATTGAGGTGGAAGCCTTCTTACCCTCAGAATTTGTGCATTTTCCGCACCTAAAATCAGCACCATGTGGATGCCACCAAGGTCTGCTGCCAGCTGGAGCAGTAGCCAGGCTTTTCTCTCTCTTGGCTATAGGGGTCCAGTGCCTGGATTGCTGGGCTCTGTTTACCTGATTGTGAAGAAAAGCTTTTCTATGTTGGTGCCATTCTGGAACCTCATGTGGCTGCTGCCATTCTGGAACCTCATGTGGCCTCCCGAGCCATTCTGGAGCATGGTGCTCTGAAGCTTTCTCATCTGAGAAAATTCTTTCACCTTTGCAGTTTGGAGGCTGCAAAGGGTGAAGACCCGCTGCTTCCTGGGATGCCTGGTGGCCATCTTTCTTATCTCTCTGTTTCTTCTCAGCAATCAAAGTCTCAGCACTATCTTTACAATCTACAGCTTTACGGGAGTTTTCCTTCTGGCCAAACGCACAGTGTTTTAAATTATCCTGCTGGGCTCTTTGCTCTTGGTTTGCAACATAAATCTGGCTAAAAAACCCCAACAATAGCCATGCCACAGCCTCAACCCTTGACTGCCTTGAAATTTCCTTTGCCAGATTAATCAGTCCATTACCCTTAATCTCAGTCTCAGGCAAAGTCTCTGGGCATGAGCAAAATGCAGACAAACTCTCTGCCAAGCCATAACACACATCATAGGGAGTCCAACAACCAATGCAGTCCTTCTTCCCAGTAGAAACCTCCCAAGCCTGGTCTTTACCATCAGCCTTTCTATCAGCCTTCTGGTCTCCTGAGCTCTGACCAGCATCGCCTATACAGAACAACCTAAGCTGCTCCAGCTCTATGCATCCAGGCGACATGTCCGAACCTTTCCAAACTCTGCCCACAAGCCATTTCCAAAGCCTCTCAAAAAACATGGTCAGGTATAGTCACAGCAATGATCCCACTCCTCAGTACCAAATTCTGTCTTAGTTACTTTTTACTCATCGCTGAGACAAAATACCTGATGCCCAAAGTTGGGAAAGGAAAGGTTTATTTCTTACAGTTTTTGGAGGTTTCAGTCCATACTAGGTTGGCTCCAAGGCAGGGTGGCATGGCAGGGCCACAGTCCATGGTGACTGCAAACAGCGAGGTGAAACCAGGCAAGAGAGAGACACACCTTCTTCCTGCCATTACATCACATCATGGCTCCATCCCCTAGGAGGGTGTAGTACTGACGCCACCAATCTAAGCACTAGACAATGAACCAATCACAAATGCACAATTCAAATACATGAGTCTTGGGAGCCACTGACATAAATCATGACAGGCTGGTTCAAGTGAATGCAGGGAAAAAAAGAGACAATTAGAGATATTGTGCATGCAAATTTGTGAAGATGCTTTTCCTAAAAGGAAAGAAGAAAATCAACCTCCTGTGGAAGGGGACCTATGCGCTGAAGATTAGCTATGTATTCTGGTCATGGTGGTGCAAATCCCTGTGGTCCCACTGCTCTGGAGACCGAGGAAGCAGAATTGCTTGACCCAAGATTTGGAACCCAGTGTGGGCAAGACAAGACCTGCTGGGGTGGGTACGTGCCTGTGATTGTTAGTGTATGTAAATTACAGAAAACTGCAACTGTACATGCTTACAGAATAATCCAATAAATATTTTCAAAAAAACAGTACAAAAGGAGGAAAAACTGATAATATACTATTAGAGATCAGAGGAGCTGTGTTTCACACATATGAGAAAAGACTCAATTTTGTTTATCCCAGGAGGGAGAAACTGTAAGTAAGTAATGGGTATAGTAAGGAACTTTTGCATGATCTTTCCAATGGCTTCTGTTTTGACAGTGAGGCAGTAGAATTCAAAACCAACTGAAAGTATAGAGGATGAAAATGCTTTGGAGAGTTAGGGGAAAAAAAGGAATGGAATGGTCACTCAGAAATGTTAGAGGTTACATACAATTAAATCATACTGGGGAATTTATTGGCAGTTGTCTGAAATTTCTAAATATTAGTAGTCATGAATTGAGATTGAGTTCTACCCACATTGTCCTATGTTCTTCTTCATTTAATTTCAGTTAGAAAGATGCAGACTTTCAGGGGGCTATAAATCAAAGGATACCAGAAAATGATTATAAAAACTGCCATGTGGATCTGGGTTATTTAGAGATATGTGAGTACCTGCAGTTTGTGAGCAGCAGTAAACATTTGTAGGCCCAGGAAAATGCTGATACCAGCATGAAGTGAAAACAAAATAAACGAGTTGGAAAGAAGAGGGATGCTTGCCGGACTATGTTACTTAGTACTGAGACTTTCAAGAGACTGTAGTGGTTAGGAAAAGAAATAAGTAATACTTGAGGTTATGCATAAAAGAATGACCACAGAAGAGAAAGGTGCATTTAAGTAAGAAGTAAAGGGAATATTTTAAACTGATTTAGCAACTTTTTCATAATTGTTATAAAGTTCATGGAATTTTAGAAATCAATTAAGTGAAAGATAGAATCAGGAAAACAGATGTAAACATCTGTGTGTGATGATGTGCAAAGTTAGACATAAACTGAAATGGGTGTCCATACAGCAAGAAAGGACATAAGGTGTAATGACTTCTGTACAGACACTAATGGTAGATATGAAAAACACTTGAGTCTAGGGAAAGATAACCTTATTTATAAATCAGGGAGTTCTGTTATATACTCTTCACTACTAAAAATATTTCCATGATAGAGGAAGAGGTGTGTTTAAAAGGGAATAGAAAGTTCAATGAAAGTGATAATCTATGAACAATAAAATAGGTCAACCCAGATAAAATAGAGCTCAAAATGAAGTGTATGAGTACTTAAATCAGATACTAAATTAATTGATTGAATAGCATACTAAAATAGAGAAGTAACCCAAAAGAATAGTAATAAAAATAATAGAGAAACTTTTCAGGAAAAGTTTTTTAAAATGAAACTTTTCTTGATAAATTTGAAGGACTATATTTTATTTTGATGGCATCATAGTTATTTATAAAGGATAACTTTTCATGTAAATTCTGGAATTCTTTATATTTGAATATCAAATAAAGAATAAATATTTTTATGAATATGTTTCAAATATTTTATGGCACATGTTTACATGAACACTGTTGTTTGATGTAATTTAGGTTGAATGGAGTGTCTGCTTTTTTATTTAATAATTTTGGATATCTTAGGAAAAATGTAGTAGAAGCTAATATAGATTTTAGCACAGAATATGAATTTTGGGGCACACATATACATATAGCTATAAAGTTTCTATTTTTTGAGCAGTACAATATAAAGTGGAAATAGTGTGGTTGTATATGATAATTCTTAGAATGATCACTTAAAATGAACAAAAGAGATAAGGCTAAAAATTCATTAAGTAAGTAAAAGTAGATCTCAAAACTTGTTTATTCAATCATCCATAGGGCATTGAAGGAGAATACAAAAAAATGCAAAGAAGGGGAAGAAAAAGAAAAGGATAACTAATAGAAAATGAAATGAAAACTATAATCTAAATAACTCTAAAATCTAATGTACTTATAGATAACTCAGTGATAGCTCTTAAGTACTAATAAACTAAACTTTCCATTTATAAACAAAGATTATCTAAGAATTGAAATTAATATGACAAATAAAAAAAGGAAAAGAAAGAAAAAAGATTAAAAAAATAGAATGGAAAGAAAGAGAGAAGAAGGGAAAGGAAGGAAGAAAGGAAAAAGAGAGAAACCATAGTATATGGTGATTGCAGTTAGAAGATATAAGAAGCAATCCTTCCTGAGGGAGAATCTGAGAAATCGTGATGAGACACCACGGAGGTGAAGGTAACAATGCTCACACAGAGTCACATATGCAGCACACCTATGCTCAAAACACGTGTTCAGAGAAAGGAAAGAAAAAATCGGTTTTGATGATAGCATCAATGAATAAGAAAAGGAAGGGGATAGATGGGAGATTTGAGAGCACATGAAGAATAAAGAATAAAAGAAGAGATGAGGAGGAAGCTGAAATGAAAAGTGAAAGAAGACTTGTGGAGACTGACACCAATGAATGAGCCAAGTGAGATACCATCTAGCAATCCCCATGGAAAAACTGTTGGTGTGGGAGAAGATAATGTGACATGTAAAGAATTAACAGCAGTAACCAGCAATTGTAAATCTTACAAACACATAAATGTCCCCCTGGCATCTTCAAAAAGAAATACCATTAAGAAATTACTATCTGTTCCTTCTCCTCGTGATGGGATTTATATGGAGTCTGAATTAGCCGCGAGTTCTCCTCCCCGCAGTACAAACATGGGATGATTTATGGGGCTTCCAGGAGGCTGAGCGTCGCCCCTCGCTGGCTGTGGATGGGAATTTGGTGGGTCAGACTGTCGCTGGGTTAAATGCAATTTACTAATTTAAATTCTTCCATGCGTGTGTGTGAGGGAGCTGGAGGTTCTAAATCATTTGCAAATGTGTCACTTGCATAGTGTCCAGGTAGATCTAAACCTCAAGTAAGTCTCCACAAATTCCCAAAACACACTTTGGGATTCATCACAGGCTAGGGACTGTGTTTCTGTCTGCATGCCAAGTGCCTCGAGTCTGAGCATGGGGCACAGGTGCACAGATCCACATAGTAGAGACTGCAGGTGCCCAGACCTTCCTGGCCCGTCATTGTACCACCTGACTTTATCCTCTTCCACTGCAGAACAAGACGTGGTTGTATTCACTGGTCTTGGCTGCATTCAGTCGACCGCTGTTTTGGGCTGTTGATCCAGACCAGTGTCAATATCCCAGCTCAGATACAGGGCTCTTCCAGCTGCAGAGTGAGGTCTCTCCGGATCGATGGCTTTAGTCTTACTATACCTGAGTGACCATTGTCCAGGGCAGCCTCTAGTCACTATGCTTGGTAGTCACTTCCTGCTTGTGGCCCTGTGGTCGTAGTCCTAACTCCACGCTGTAGAAAGTTTGTTTTTTCTGCACCATGCAGAGAGTCACTCAACACGGCTTTCCTCTCCATCTCAGCCTAAACCCTGCTCCGGCTGTTCTATGAGAAGGGTCCCACTCTAAGCCTGTCTAAATCTGGGGAGACCAGACCGGAATTACCACTCCTGGCTCTTGGTACCAAGGACTGAACTGACAACCTTGCGCTTGCCAAGCAGGCACTTATGCCGCTGAGCTAAGTCCTCAGCCTTTCACTTCACTGCAGTCAGGCTTCCTGTCTGCATGCGCTGTGGCTCTCTCCCACGAGGAAGCTTTTCTTTTTACTTCTGCATAGGAGGCCGGATCTGTCTGTTTCTCTGAGCCACTGTTCATTTAGCTCCGGTGTGTGACTCAATTAATCGCCTTTCTAATTAACAGTATTTCAGAGTTTTCCCTGGTTACTTCCTCTCTCTAGAAGTGGTCTCTTATATTTTTCTGTTCCCCTGTCTTCTCACAGACCCACCCATCTGTCATTCTGAATAAATATTCTAGAGAAATTCATGAGTCCCAGATGCCTGTGGTCTGCCATCTTTTTGCTCCCTGCCTTATATTGATTTGGGATTTTTATAGCAGATATTTGTGTAGCTAATGTGATAAGAAAATAAATATGAACTGAATTAAATAGAATGATTATTTAAATTACTTTAGAACAGTAGAAAGAATATCTAAGCAAAGCGTGGTGGTGCTCGGTAGGCGGAAGCAGTAGGATGACCGCAATTCAAGGCCAGCTCGGACTACATAGTAAGAGCAAAGGCAGCCTGAACTACATAACAAAATCTTGTCTCAAAATAAAAGTATTTATAACATAGAAAGTCTTAACTTTATACTTTACTAAAGAAATAAGAATGTATTCCAAGTCACAAGTATAAAGAGGAGTAGGTGAGTAATCTGTTAACAACAATATTTATACTATCATTGTTTGAGTTGTCATTTGCAGGTATTTTTTAATTCAGTTCTCACTGCAATTCCGGTGTTCATTGCACCTTCTCTAAATTTAGACGTAGTAACAATTTTGCTAAGTGTAATGGAAAGTATAACTGATATTTTTCAAATACTTTACACAATCTTCTAAATCCTTAGATTGTATCAACTCAGTTAAATCTGACCATACTAATACACAAGTCTCTATTATTATGTCCCTTTGACAAGTGAGAGATCTGAAAGGTTTTAGTTTGCCCAAATTATCAATAAAGAATCAAATTTGAACACAGGCAACTTGCTCTTAAGATCCTGCATCTTAACCACAGAGCAATGGTGAGTCTCACGTGTCTTTCAGAGAGACAAAGATGTGAAATGTTGTGAGGGAAAAGTATTTATACACAGAAAAAGAATATCAAATTATTTTTATCTACTCTCTGCTCTCAACCAAAATGTACTTTTATGTTATTCTCTGTCAGTTATTAACAATACAGAAAACATAAATGGTCATGAGAGAAAACTGACTAGTGGTACTTTGGTTGTAAAAATAGAACCATTTTTAAAAAATTGAACTTAAACTTTAGAGAGGAGAATAAACTGAAAAATTTGCAAAACAAGTATGCAATAATTTTAACACTAAGTCAAGACTAAAGAAAGAAAATAAAATTGTATGGTCAAAGCGTGGGGTAAAGAAAGATTTATTTAGGCTGCAGGTAAGGGACTGGTTTATAAATGACTTTGAGTTTTGAAAGATGCTTCATATTAATTCAGTAAGTGGAGTACATTTCAAGTTGAAGGTTGTTGAAAACAAGCAGAGAAGAAGATCATGGGGCTGGGGATATAGCTCGGCACAGAGCCTGCCTGGCAAGCACAAAGTAGTGAGTTCAATTCCCAGTTTAAAAATAAAAAAGAGGGAAATTATGAAAAATGAATCGTAAAGAGAGAAGGTTGTCAGTAACAACATAGAGTTTGGCTTTTATAGTAGGTTCCCCAAAGAATAGCATATTAGAACTGAGGACGCTTAGAAGCCTGGTGCTGAGTGCTTTAATGCTAAAGACAGCATGGGAAGATGGCAACGTTCAGAATGAAGAGGAAAAATGTGACTTGGGTCCTAACTCGTCAGTGACTGAGCAACTTGTAGAATACAACTGTAAGCAGAGAGATTAGATGGTATTATAGAAAAAACTTTGATAAACACGGTGAATAGCTATGTTGTTTGGAAGAGGCATTTAGTCTTTTGTTTCTTCAAGATATGGAAACAGTTGCTGGTGCTGCAAATTCCTACTTCTCAGTGCAGTAGTTTGCACTGCCATCTCATCCCATTCTTTTACTTCATTCTCCAAGTTGAATATCATTTTTGTAGCACACAGTGTATAAATACCTCATTAACATACAACTTTTATGTTTTTTGATGATAGTTAAAATAATTTAATTTAAAATTTAAAAATTAGTGCTACTCATTTTCCCCAAAAGTTAATATTAAAATAACTGTAAATTCTACCTGACTTCTTCCCATTGACATTTTTTAGAATCTTCCTTGTCCTAAATGCTTCCAATGATTCTTTAGTAACTTGTGTGAAATATACCAAGCTCCTGAATGAAGCAAATAGATCAGCTAGTGTTTAGATCTAGAAGTGTCCCACCAGGTCTCATGTGTTCAGATGTGGAGCCTGGTGAATGGGATTGGACCACGGGGGGCTGCAGCTGAATTACTCTTAGGAGGTGGGGACCGGTTGGATGATGAGTTACTGGGGTCATTGATACAGGAGAAAAATAACTCTCAATCTGCTAGATATCAGATCATACTGAGCATATGGTCCCTGAAATCAAAGAATGAATACCAACAGACAAAGGAGGTTAAGATAGGAAAGGCTGATTGGCGAGTAGGAAGGGCTGCTGAGAGGGGAGGGCCCAAGTGAGTTTCCACCAGTGCCCTTCATCAGAACTAATTCATACAGCAAAGTTGCAGTGTGGGCACAACGTGGGTCAAACTACAATCAGCTGAAAGAGTTACAGGCATAGCTGCCTTCCTGGATGCATAGCAAAGCTATATGGTTGACATCATTAACGCGGCTTATCCATGACTTCTAAATAGGAACACTTTGGGAGGAGATGGACCCAGATATTTTGGTCACCCACTTGGGTGTCAGGTACATGGCTGGTATAATGAACTGGCTGGCACTAGTTACATAGAGTATTAGGTTCTGCTTATCCTTCAGAAAAGATGCAAGTCTGGTCATTGTGACTTTATGTTGAGGCCTTACCTTCTGCAATACACCTTCTGTCGCAAACCTAATGTGTTTATGTTCACTGACTTCCTTCAGGGCCCAGTCCCTCTTTGCTGTGTACTAATTTCTGCCCATTTTATCTGCTTACTACATCATGATTAGAAAAGTTATGTTACTCTCTGGATCGTTCCTGGTTCCTGGCTCTCAAAGTGAACGGTTTTTCTGCCCCAGAGTCTTCCACCATGCCTTTCCTGCCTTGAATCCAGCTAAACATAGATGAAACTTGGATCCAAAATGAAATTGTCCTTCTTTAAATTAGAAGCATTGGTTATTTTATCCCACCAACAACAAAGTCACTAAGACAGTGTTCTTTACAATATGCCTTCAACCATCTTTTCAAGCTTTATCTCACGCCACTACTTAGGATTTGAGCTTCAGCAATAGAAATCTTTTGTTATTCTTCAGCAAAGCATGTACAATTATCTTCTAGCACATTTATTTATTGTTGTGGTTATGGTTTATGTCTAGATGTTACCCAATACCTTCATGTACTAATACACAAGGATGTGAAAGGTAGTTGGATTATGGGGTTTTATTGCTGACTTTCTGTCAGGCAGTAAGTCTTATTTAGAAAAAGCTGACCACAGGGCATGAAGTGGAAGTGTGTATCTGTTTTCCTGGCCCTCTCCCTTAGCTCTCTGCTTCCTAGTCGCCACCATCTGAACAACCGTGCTTTGCCCAGGACATTCCACCATGCTCTTTCTATACATAATCCTGCTGAACACAAATGAAAACTTCTGAAATGTAAGCAAAATATGTCTCATTCCTCCCTTAGACTGTGGACATTGCACACTTTGTTCTAGTGATAACAAAATAGTTAAAACAGATTTCGATACCCAAAGTGTGGTTGCTGTTGTGATACTATCTGCCTATCTGGTTCACAGTCTGGTGGAAAGGTTTCAGGGCAAGAGTTTGGGGAAGTTTGTAGTGTCAGTGACAGAAGTCTTAGAATGTCATAAGCCAAGATTGATGGGAAATTCTGGTGAGAGGTCAAAAGACTACAATGCTGACACAAATGCGGGCTATAAAGTCTAAACTCAGGAGGTTTCAGCTGGGAAGAAAGCCTCAATTGGCAATTTAGCTAAAGACCTTTTATGCTATATTCTGGTATAAAATTTATCTACATTTTGTTTTTTCCCTTGGACTTGCAGGAGACTGAAATTAGTTGCAGGAGACTAATCTGGTCAAAAAAAGTGTCAAGGAATTCCAGTGTTCAGGCTATGGTGAGGGTACTGCTGGCAGCTTTTATCTGGTTTGATATTGAAAATCAAGAATAAAAATTGAATTTGAAAATTTTGCAGTTCAAGTACAAGCTTGAGATTCAGGCAAGCATACTTGTTTAAAAGATAAACGTTTAAAACAGGCCAAATACTTTACATCAGAACAGCACAAAGAATGCCTTGTGGTCCTGTGACACACTCACAAAACCTCATCCACAGCAGATTCAGGGACACAGCTGTAAAACCTTCCTTGCAGAAGGCAACTGTGGGACATACTGCTTAAGGAGGGCCAACACCGCACTGTTTTACTGGAACTTGGTTTATAAATCTTAGTTATTCAGGCACTAGAGGCCTCTGCAACCACATTTCAAAGGTCCCAACCATTGCTACACCTCATGGACAATGTTGGCAGATGTTCTGGTCTTGCAGGCGTGCAACCTGTAAGAGTTGTGGTGTCTAGGCTTTACCTGATCCCTGAAGAGGGCTTGGGAGGCCAAGAGCGTGCCCCCGAGGCACAGAGTGTGAAACTGTGAGGGGACGGCTGAAAGTGGAGACACCAGAGAGCATGGGTCAAAACAGCCCGAAAGAAGCACGTGGACTGGCACCAGCACTGCAGGAAGGGCAAATCGGCCACAGCTCTTTGGAGTTTGGCCTTGCAGCTGCTTGCCACGGGTGCTGCAACTGTGATTGTAGGATTTAATGTTCGCCCTGCTGGAGCTTGGTCTCGCTTCCATCCCATTTCTTTATTTCCGTGTATTTCTTCCTTTTAGAATGGAAATGTTGCCATTGTACAACTATATGTCATCAGCCTTCCACTTTTCTTTTGATTCTTACAAAGACCAATAGTTAAAAGTTTGTTTTATATCAGAGGAAATTTTGACTTGCGCTCTGCAGTGATGTTGGAAATGTTAGGATTTTGGTCATTCATAGAGTTGGACTAAATACATGTGGCACAAGGAGATGGCTCGTGTCTCTGGGGACTAGGGTCGGAAACGTGACAGTTTATATGCACATGTCCACAGCATCACCCGCTCATGGAGGTGATGGGATTATGCGGCTTTATAGTTAACTGGCTGTGATGAGGTGGATCAGGCCAGAAAAAGCAGGTTTCAGGGGTGTGAATTGGAACGATACTCTCCTTTCTTGGCTCCTCCCTTAGCTCTACGCGTCTTTGCTGCCTTGACCCGAGAAGCTTCCCTATCCAGGCCGTTCCATCACGCTGTTTCTGTGTCCAAGCCTGCCAAACATCGACTAAGACGACTGGAGCATGAGCCAAAATAAGCTTCTCCTCCCTCAAATTGCAGCTATTAGGTATTTTGTACCATCAGCAAGATAGAGATTACATCAGTTGCACTCAACTGAAGGAAGAACAATTATTGACTTCATATCAATTTGTAAGTTATTTGAAGGGTGATTATTTGACTAACATAGGGCCCAGAACAAAGTAGCACTTAAAAAGTTTACATGGTTTGCTGGAATTTAGTCTAAATTTCATTATCATTGATGGAGATATGAAATCTTCTATGTGAAAGAAGAATGAAGATAACATTTCTGTTTTCAGAACTGTGGCAACCTGTCAGTAGCAGCAATACCCTAATCAAGGCCTTTGGCAATAAAAAGGGTTTTAGCTGACATACTATTAAAAAGAGACTGTTCCAAAGAATAAAATAATAGCCTGAACAACGACACAGAGGCAAAATATGTGACATGGTAGCAAGAGTATATGAACTGTATTGCCAGAATATAGAGCATAATTTTTTTTGAGCCGGGGTCTTGCTAGGTGGTTTGGGCTGGCCTTAAACTCCTGACATCCTCCTAGCTGGCAACAGCCTTACGGCAACCTTCCTGCTTTAGCCCTCAGTACTGGGATTACAGGCATGTGCCACCACACCTGGGTTTAGAAGATAAAATGTTTAGACATGTGGAGTAATGAACGCAGCTAAGTAAGATACAGCATGAAAATAGTTTTAAAAGCAACTAAGTTTTCATTAATTTATAGAACTGGGATGGGTATTAATCCTATTTCTGCAAATAAAAAAAAAGACCTTCAATGCAAATAAACTATTATTTTTAAATAGAACATATTATTTCTACCTTATTATTCTTATTATTTCTAACATGTATCATAATCACGTATGTGTTTATTCTTAACAAAAATAACTGAAGGAACTCTGTGAAGTGTGTCATTAGATTTATAACCACAGATAATAAATCCTGAGTTCTGGATCAGATGACCCGCATAACTAATGCTATGGAAACTTATATACTGAATGATTTCTCGCAGATTGTTTGGTATCTTTTTCATGTGGTTGATCAGATTGTGTTTGAGCAATTGTAGAATGCCCATGAACCCTGGCATTTAAGTTAATAAGGTATAAATGAATACATAGCTTGTTCGCTGAACGGTTTTAACAGCCTGCTGGGTTTCATCAATCATGAGGCAGTTCATGCTGAGACTAAACAACACAGAAAAACATCAGCGATGGTGGGGGAAATGATGGGTTTCCCTGCTTTGAAATGACAATGGGAATAAACTTGTAATACTGAAAAGTAACAATTTACCATTGGACTACTCATATATTTTTAAAAGGTTTTATAATTGTTTTTATAAGGGTGTTGATATATAATATTTTAAAAATTAAGTTCTTATACTGTTATTTAACTAAATAAATATTACATTAAAAAGTCTATAAAATTTAAGATAACATTTATCTCTATGTCCAAATGGTTTAATTCTTGCATGATTTAATTCTTGCAGAAATTTAATTCTTGTAAAAATGTATGATTAGAATTTAAATTCTTAAATTTTATTACAGTAAAAGATATGTGCTCATTCAGCCCCCTCAAAATACTCTGCCTTTCTTCCAACACACTTATTCATTCATTCTTGCCATTTTCTAAAGCATTTCTGGAAGTTCTCTTTTGTGGGTGTCTTTCTGACACCTGAACAAAAATATGGTGAATTCTGTTGCCAAGAGCCAATCACGGAAAGGCCATTTACAGCAACATTACAGAATGCCTTCACCTACCTTGCTTATTGGAAACAGCCAGTTGCAACTTCTGCTTTTTCCTAAAGTGAACATGACCATGAAAGTGGGAAATCAAGGAAGCCATGTCAGAGTAAATAAAGGCAACCAAAGGACTTTTAGAACTGTTTCACAGAAGTCCCAAGAATGATGGGAGCAGTGTGTGAAGTGAGGAATATAGTAAAGAAGATTAATGGCAATGTGTTTTTTACTGTAAAAAATTTTTAAATGTAAATATTCAATGTGTTATTCAATTGTGTATTCTATCTTAAGTACTATCTCCATGAGACCCTTGTTTAAACCAAGATTTTTTTCAAGCACTATATAATACAATCTTATGGCTCTTCACTTATTTATACATTTCCTGCAAATATTTTTTCTAAAGTTATAAAATTCTTTCACGAATATAATTTTCTTTTGCTAATACAAATTTTATAGCAATACAATTTGTAACAATCAGATCTTGGAAACAACACAAGTGCCCATCAATGGAGGAAAAGGTAAAAAAGATGTGGTATCTATAAAATGGAATACAACTCAGCCATAAAGAACAATAAACTCAAGGCTTTTATAGGTAAATGGTTGCAACTAGAAACCAAACTCATAAGTGAAATAAATTGGACTGGTACATGTACATGCAATACTGGCTCGTAAGTGTAAAACACTGAACGGGTAAATAGGGTCCAAAACTTACAATAGATACAGGAAAAGGGAAAACGCTGCTCAAAGGGAAATTACATTGTTTGATCAATATTGAATGCCTGTATCTGATAACCTGAGCAGTTATTTTTAAGATAACAATGTACAATATAACAAGCATTGTTAAATTTCAATCATCTGGGTTTGCAATCCTGTATTGCTATTTTGTTGTTTTGCTTAGGTTGTCTTTTTTCTGTTTGTTCTTGATTTTTCTGGCTTTTCTTCTCTTTAAAATAAAAAAAAATTAATAAATAATTTGCTTTAAAATATACTTAAAGTATACCTGGCTTTTTCAGTAGAAATAAATTTTCTATCTTTAAGTTGTTAAGTCTTCTTTTCTTTAGAAAATATTGTATCATAAATTTTGTGCTACTTACCTAAAATAAGATGAAAGTGAATCCTTTTTAAAAGAATCTAGGTAAGACAAAATGAATCTAAAACATACTTTTAATTATTAAGTAATATATAATACTTGAATTACACGTGAATATTTTAAGGTAATAGTGACATCTTTTCCTGTAAGTTGATCTACCAATCCAGGAATATTATTCTTTGAATAAATGGGGATGAAATGAGCATAAAGGAAATTGTTACCATAATAATTTGCTAATTATTATGAAATTTTTAGCAAAAATATGAAAATTAATTAAATACTTTTCAAAATGAGTTATGAGATTCTATTTGTAAACTTTTGGCTTCACCCACTAACTATAAACACATAACTGTTCATAATTAATTAAGGCAACAAATTAGAAGCACAGAACTGTATCTTAAAAGGAGGATATATTTATGATTCAAAATTTAATGCACTGCTCAAGGCAGAAGATACAGTTTACTGAGACCTGACTTCGAGAAGCATGTAAATGTTGCAGAGTATTTGAGTTAAAAATTATTCATGCCAGTAGTGAGTTAAAGAGAAAGGGTGTGATAAGGAGAACCTGCATCCAGAGATTGGAGAGGAATTTCTTCCATTCTACATGCATCTAAAGAAAGGATTATTTTTTTATGCATTGCTGTATTTGAAGATTGATTGTGAAAAGGTAGCACAACATATTAAGTCGTGAATGTGGCAAATTCACTGGTTAGATTACACATTAGATCTGATTTGTTTTTTAATATTCCCATTACCATAAAAACAAAGAAATTTTCAAATTCCTCAAACTTAAACAACGACTCTGTGCAGCAGATGTGTTTGTCCATTCCTGTAATCACAGCACTCTTAAAGACTGAGACAGAAGGATTACAATTTAAAGCCCAGCCCAGGAAAATTAATAACTTAGTGAAAGTTTATCTCAAAATAAATAAAATATAATGAAAGGGTTGGGGGAATATCTCTGTGTAGAGTTATTCAGTTCAATTTCTAGTACTATACGCACACCAAAAAAGAGAAAAAGAAGAGAAAAAAAGACTACTGAGGGAACTATCACGCAATTTCAAAACTATGAGTAAAATAAAAATCAGTGCAGGTTGCCAGGTGCAAAGACAGCAGAAATCGTTCTGGTTGTTTCTGAGCACCTCCTAAAAGTCTTATGTGATCACAGTGGACAGGCTTTTTGGAGGCTGCTGAATCTAGAGGTTGTGACTGAATCGTGGTCTGATGCTGAGATGGAAGGTGTGAGTGCTACCTGCGCCCTGGGGCAGGCGACCTGCGTGCAATATAAGGACAGGAAGAAGCCCACTCTCTCTTCCTCTCTTGTTGCATTTTCTGTCTGGGTTAGAATGAATGCTTGTCCCTCTTCCTGGCAACCCCGGCAGCCGATTAAGAATTGGAACCTCTACAGACTGTGAGCTAAATAAACCTTTCCGCCTTTAACTTGTGGTTGTTGGATTTTTTGGTTCAGCAGTGGAAGAAAGTAACTGAGACACACATATTCTATTTATGAGTAACTGGAAAATCAAAATTCATGAGTTTTGAGAAAATAAGAAGAAAATCTATTACTACAAGCAAAACTCAACTGTGACAAAATTAAGTATAAATTTAGAACAATTAACAAAGTATGGTTAGATCTCTAAAACAATCCAAAAAAGAAAAAAAGGAAAACATTACCTAAAACAAACAACAGAATTTTTCTAAAGTGTTATAGAACAATAATAGTCAGATAGAAATGAAGTAGCTATGTATGTGAAAACTATCAATTATTTATCATGGAAATGAAGAAGAGCCAGTAAAATAAACAATGTAGATCTGTCCTATGTGTGTGTATATGTATGTTTGTAGGCATGCTTTTTGGTTTTCAGCGATTTTTTCACTTTGATAGTATGTATGCATATGTTCATGTGTATCTAAAATTCAGTTAAAAACATGGTGCAGCAATATCAGATGGGGTCAGGATTAGGTGGTACTATCTCTACAAGACAAATTTGAAGCATCTTTGTCAAAAATGACAGTTTGTTAAAGTGTGTAAGTAGGGCCTCAAGTTGTTGCATTATATAATCTTCCGCACGTTCCTGTAATCTTGAATATAACCACTGTGATGGATAATCTTGTCAACTTGATTGATTTGAATGATGCCTAGGAGGTTAGCAAAGCGTGCTTCCAGCTGTAGCCCTGAGCAGTGTAAATGCTTTTTTGGCTCATGTTCTTCTGCTTACTTTTTTTTTTCTTTTGGATGCCATGAACTGGGCAGCCTTCTTCTGCCATTTTCTATGCAGCCTTCTTCTGCCATTTTCAGGGTTTCTGACTTAGAGCCAAAAGACCAACATTGAACCCATGAGTCAAACTAAACTTCTTCTCTATAAAATAGCAGATGTCATGTATTTTTGTACCAGAAATGGAACAATATATGCATCTATGCTGATAAATGATCTCAAAGAAAACATGTCATAACAATCTGGATGATTATATTTATGAAATAGTATATATGTATTTTTTCCAGCCATCAAAAGTATTGATAATAATTCGGGATAGCAAGTTTAAAATTTTATGTATATGTCAGCATGCATGACTGTATTTATAAACCTCATTGGTTTGTAATATGAATGTATAATATCAGTATATGAAAATATTTCATGTAATATCAATATGTGAAAGTATTTAATATATGAAAGTATCGATATATGAAAGTAATATGAATATATAATATCAATATACAAAAGTAATATCAATATATGAAAATATTTAAATTTTATATAATACAATATTTTTATCTGTTTATAAATATAATTTACTGATTTTATATAAATGAGAAAGAAGAAAGAGAAAGTAAGTTAACTATGACTGAAAAAGCAAAACTGTCTTAGAATTACCAGGTCAGGATGACAGATACAGGCAAAGTCAGCTACAGAGTTAGCACAAACAATTCTTTACCAGGGTGACCCTGTGATTTTTTAATTACATAACAATGATTTCTTTGAGTGAATCTTCCTGCTCTGTGCATTACATTAATAGATTCAGAAGAAAATCTCATCTCAATGTGATAATTTGTACACAATTATGATATTTAAGACACAGATTCTTAGCAAAAATGTAAAATTAACTTAATTAATATAATTAAGATCCAGCAAATATCATTAATAATATAATATGATAGAGTCATTTCCATTAATATGAGTAAGATGGTCATGATATATATATATATATCAGTTTACATGTTGTCCTAATGGTACAGTAAAACAATGAAAAGTAATGGTTAAAAATTTTCATATCAAAAAGTGAGATAAAATCAAAATTTCATGTAATGAAATCTTTAAAAAGTATAAAATTAGCAAGTAAATTGAATGTAAGGAAAACACTTAAAATGGATTATTTTTACATACTCTCAGTTGAAGATATATCATTAAAATAAACAATAAAAAATAAACAATATCATTAAAATAAACTATGACAATAGGTATATTTAAAATATGTGATTTTGAGAAGTATAAAAATAATTTTTAAAAGTGTTAAATTCATAAACTAACAAAGTAAAATATTAATTTCCATTTTAACTGGAAAGCCAACAGAACTGTTATAAAAATCACAAGTATATTTTCTTTTAAATAGCACTTTAAAAACAGGATCTAAATTTTATATAAAAATTTCAAATAACAGACAAAATAATTTTGCTGAATAAAATATTGAACTTTCCTTGTCAGAGTTCAACACAATATGAAAGTTGGTAATTAAAAATACTGTTATTATAGAACCAACATAAAGAAAGAGATCAATGGTTCAGAAAAAAATAAACTGAGATGCAAAAACACACATTTACAGACTTCATGTATGATGCAGCAAACTCACGTCAATGAGAAGAGGACATTTTGTCCAATAAAATGGCCCTGAAATAAAAGATTTCTAAAATTAATTTAAAAAATAATATATTTCTGGCCTGTTTGAAAGTTTGTTTCTTTAGAAATGAAAATTTTTAATGTATAAGCAACTTTCTAAGGCTAATGATGGTTTCACTAGATCACCAGCTAAAGGTGTGGTCTCCGAGACATCTAAATTCTTTATTTATTGCAGAATTTTGAGTTTTGAGGAAATTTTGTTTGAAGTTGCCAAACTTCCTGTCTCCAGATGGTAAAATCATAGGACGTTGCCATAGTTTAAATGAGGGCGTTAGTGTCTGTTGCAATGTCACTGTTTAAACAAAGGCACTTGTGATTACTGCTTTCACACAGCCTGTACGCAGTGAATTTTTCAGAGGAGTCTCCCGGAGCTGGGCAAGTAACATTAGTTTGCACTATTTCGGACACTTGCAGGTGAAAATGCAAATACTTTCATTTCTTTTGAATCAATTAATCAATTTGTTTTCTAAAATAAGCTCTATAGCCTAAATGTTAATCTCTTAGTACCTATAATGTGCACCAAAAAGAGAAGAGAAAAATGTCCTACGTATCTGAAAATGGGAAAGGAACAAGGGATAAAAAGGGTGACCCTCTTCTGAGTTTAAGGTTAGACTTGTGCAGAACATGTGGGCAAAATTTCCAGGGTACAGAGAGTGTCCATGCAGGTCGGCAGCAATTCCGCAGTCTGAAAGCTTTGATTACCTGCAACTGGGTACTTTTAAAATCTGTTCCTCCCTTACGGTAAAACTTAGTATTTCTGCTGTCCTGGCAACTATACCCTTGGTGAACATACTGCTTCTGGATATTAAGTTATTCTTGTCAAATGACGTCCTCCTCCAGACAACCTGGAGCCAGTGGAGGAGGTCTTAGGCGGGGGCAGCATAATGCAAGCTGCGTCAAAGTCAGAGAGCTGAGACTACGACTCACAGGTTGCTTTTCCTGGATATGCAGCGAACAAGTGCGAGGTAGCATCTTTGTGACAGCAAGTCATACTTATAAGTAAGAAACCATAGTCATCCAGTTTTCATGTAAACTCATAGAGAGAGAGAGAGAGAGAGAGAGAGAGAGAGAACCTAATTATCAAAGAAAAAATTGAGACTGAAGAAAAAATGAAAATGGCTCTTGGTAAAAACAAACATAAAATGATAATAATCATGAGACTGAAGATACTCTAAAGAAATTGCAAGTTCTTCAAGAATCATATATGGTAATTGTTCAACACATTTACTTGCTTAATTGAGAATTTAAAATGCTTTGAATTAAGCAGAAACTTTATAAAATGCACAATACTTTAAATATCTTAATTTATGTGTTCTCTACATTAGTAAAGATTTTTAATTTCAAGTATCAGAATCTGACTTCAATTTATTCAAACTGGGAATCAGATGCAAGAAAACTCAGTAACTCACACATTTTGCTAGCTCTCTGGAATCGTGTGCAAACTGTGCAGCCACCGATATTGCTAAGAGTTGTGTCACATAACAGTTGCATAAATGCTCATTTGCAAATGTCTACTAGTACAGACGCTGCTAGTGTGCCTCTGCCTCCAGAAGTGCCAGCTCAGAATACTGACTGCTGCAGGACCATGGCCACTATATACTGCCGCCATGGGGTGTAGCTATGTAACCCTCAGGAAAACAGTTTTTCATAATACTTGCTGTTACGTTTTTAATTGGTCTTTGCATTTCATTTTTATGTATGTATGTATGTATGTATGTATGTATGTATGTATGTAAATTTTGGAATTCCAATTGCTAGAGGTTTAAAAGACTGATGAATCCTAAATGACATGTCAATAAGTTGACTGCAGGTATGCCCACAAAAAAGGTAACAGGCCCTGGAAACCTCAGTAGTGGGAGATCAGTTGTGCCTTATTATTTGTGATAGTAATGCATGGATATGATATAGATATTTTTATCCAGTATTACGTCTATCTTCTTGCAATGTCTTAGCATTCTTAAATTTGATGTGATAGTCTCATAGATTCTTCAGCTTAAGCCACTTGTTCCTTACTTCTGTCTTGTTTACTGGTTTTATGCATTACTACCACCTTAGAAATATTTAACACAAAACTCTGGCATTCATAGCAAATTATTCCACTGAATACAAACATATCCTTGTAGTCTGGTGGGATTTGAAGGAGAGTATAGTGATGTAGCTCGGGGCAGCCTTAAACTCACTGCATAACCCAGGTTGGCCTCAAAATGGCAATAATCCTCCTCCTCCTCAGCCACCTCAATATTGGAATTACAAGTATGCAGCACCACATCTAACTTCACAATTTTATTTTATTTTATTATTTTATTTGTTAGCACATATTTGCATTACATAATATTTACATTCCTTGTGTGAAGTTGATACACATATATAACAACATAACATATTTTAATTTTTTAACCCCTGTGCTTCCCCGCCCCCCTCTACCTTCCTACTTCCCATTGTCTATTTTTTGTTTTGCTTTTATAGTTGAAGTTTCTCATGTAAGAAAAACCATTTGATTGATAGGCTTGTGTATCTGATTTATTTCACTTAATATTATGGCCTCGGAGTACAGCCGTCTTCCCACAAATGACTGAAGTTTATCATTTTATGGCAGAAGGACAAGTTTTCTCTGTCCCTTGACATACAGGCTGCTTCCTGAGAAAGCTGTTAGGAATTGTGCTGCTATAAACATTGATGTGCATGTACCGTTGTAATACAGTTAGGGAAGGAAAACCTCCAATCATTTCAGGAGGCTATCATTACCCTCATTTCAAAAATCAGTAAAAGTTTCAAATAAAAAAAAACTACAAACCAATATTTTCAATGATTATTATGCAAAAATGCTCATGAAGATACTACAAAGATAACGCAGCACATCTTTAAAAAGATCACACATCATGACCAAGTTTTCTCTTATGCATGCAAGGATGGTTAAACCACTAAATGCAACACATTACATAAATAGAAGCAAGGGCAAAAAATCACATGATGATCTCAACACAGAAAATTATTTGACAAAATGCAGCATCCTTTCATGATAAAATTGCTGAAGAAAATAGCTACAGAAGGACCTTATCTCCATCTGATAAAAGGCATTTGTGACACCACAGACTACTGTCAATATCAGGATAAATGGGAAAAGATTACAAGCTTTCCCTCTAAAATCAGGAGCACAGAGGTTTACCACTATCACTACTCGTGTTCAACATAGTACTCAAAGCAGCAAGAGAAAGAAATAGAAATAAAAACGTTGTTGCCTATAAAAATGTATAGGAAATTGGTTGTGGTGGCACACACCTATAACTGTAGCACTTGGGAGGCTGAGGCAGGAGGATTGCTGCAAGTTTGAGGCCATCTTGGGCCACATAGTAAGTTCAAGGATAAGACACAACCAGATCATGTCTTAAAGAAAGAAAAAGAAAAACTAAACTACAGGAACTGAAGAAGTCAAATTATCTTTTTTTTTTTTTTTGCAGCGAGGATTGAACTCACAGCTGAGCACGCAAGGCAGGCGCTTATGCCACTGAGCTAAATCCCCTCCTCCAAATTATCATTTCTTAGATGTAACATGATTCTCTGCATAAAAAACTGAAAAAATCTGCCAAAAGATTCTTGAAATTAATAACAGAATTTTAAAATGTAGTAAGATACAAAGTCAATACATAAAAATCAATAGCTATCCTATATCTTAATAATGAAATCATAACGAAAGATGAGGAAAAATTACTGTTTATGATAGCAACAAGAATAATTAAATTTACAAATTAACTCAGGAAGTTAAAGATATCTACACTAAAAATTATAACACTCTAAAAGAGGAAATCAAAGAGCACTTCAGGAAAAGGGAAGATATTTTCCATTCCTGCATAGGCAACCAACATAGTCAAAATGACCATAATCCCAAAACTGACATAGAGATTTAATGCATTTTCAACCAAAATAACCTAGGAAATTATTTGATCTTTGACAAAGGGACCAAAAGCACACTGAAGTAAAATCTCTTTAATAAATGGTGTTGGGAAAACTTGCTATCCACACACAGAAGACTGAATCCAGACCTTTACCTGCTCACCATGTACTAAACTGAAATAAAAATTAACCAAAGAACTAATTGTTAAAACAGAAACACTCTGTTTGAATGAGAGACATTTTTAAACTTTGATAAAATCATCATAGATATCAGCATTCTTTTGAATTTATAATTAAAACTAAAAATAAAAGTTCTTCCATGCATCCTCTATTTTGTTGAGTAGTTTTCTAATATTTTTAGTATATCACAGATGAAATCATTATTCTAGCATTCTTTAAAAGGGGTCTAAGCCACAACTTGCTGACAAGTGTTAATTATTACTGTTAGTTCTTCATTAGAACACATAATAAGTCTAAACTGCAGGATTCAAATAGTGCTTTTGGATTATAATGTCAAGAAAGGTCTATACTAAACGCAGATGGGATAGTGCCTTTGTTTTCAGTATTCAACTCGCCAAACATTCTGAATTAATGATCCCACATATTTCAGTAAGACCTGAACAGGTTTTGAATAAATGATGAGAGTTAAAACCAGAGTGTCACATAAACAAGAATAAATAAAATGCCTTACACAGTAATGGAAAGTTCAAATATGTAGTAGTAGTGATTATATACTCACACACTTTTCAGTCTGGGAAATACAGACCTCTGCATATATTCAGATGAAGGAAACTCATGGGACTCATGCAGTAGAAGTATCTGTATAGCACAAATTCATAAAGCAAATGGTTTGAAGTAAATATTGATGCCATTTGAATACATTGCTCAGTGTATCTATGGTCGAGTACTGTACTAACACCATCCTCTGTATTAAGAACATCAATTCCCTAAGAAATACAGATCTGCATCCTGAAAACAAGAAGTGACTGGCTAGTGCACCTGGCTTTTGAGTTTTGCTGCCAATAATCCTGGAAGCTTGTAAAGATGGAGTATTTGAACTGAACTATTACTCTGGGGAAAAGGTGAATTTGCTATCAGACTCTTTTTCTTAAAGGAACGAAATGGTTTCATGCAATTACAAAAATAAAAATAAAAATAAAAATAAATTGTCACTTCTTGGTTGAGTTTATTTCACATTTTCCTGGTTCCTTTCATGTCCCATTTTGGCTGGAGATGTCTACAAACAATTACTGAGAAACATTCACCATATTTTATAAATGTGGGTGGACAGATCAACATAAAACATGGAAGAAATATGATATCAATTTTTAATTAGTCATCTATAATAAAATTGAAATTAAGAATTGTATTTTTATTTTACATTACAATATTTAATAAAATTAAAACCTATTTTAAAATTCAATCTTCAATATTCAATTGTTTTATTATAAACCTATACTCAATCACAATGTATATGTTGCACTTTAACCCCACAGAATATTTTGAATAAGAAGTAGATTTAGTTTTTAATTTTTCAAATTTTAGTAACAGTCCCCCACTGCCACAGCCTAGAGGAAGGCAACATGTGGAGTAAGGGTCCGAACCCCATCCCGGCTCAGGCCGCTGAGCTGCTCACACCCTTATGGCCCCCTCAACACAACCATAGCAGCACGGAGGAAGGCGCTGTGTGGAAGAGACCACCAAGCTCTGCCTTGGCTCCCACTGCTGGGTGTGCTTTCCCATTACTCCCTTCCCACCCACCACCACAGTGCTGCACAGAATCATTGAACTGAGGTGGATTGGCAGTGCTGGTTCAATGAGAGACTGGGTGGCCCCTTGCCCAGACAGAACATGCCGGTAGGTTCTGGTCACTATGTACCCAACAATTGGGTGGATGTCAACCACAGAGTAGGACCCGAGGAGGTACACTGCTGACAGTTGTGACTACTGGGACTAAATAACCAGATAATGGCCCAGAAGGTGAAAATGACAAAACGAAAAGCCAAAATGCAATCTCAAATATTTAATCCATCAGGTGCAAGAGCAGGTGACAGAGAAATGGAGGACTTTAAAAGTAATACATCAGAAATCTCTGAAAAGAGAGCAAATGAAGTAAAGAAATAAATTCGTGAGGCTCTAGAGGAAATCAAATTAGAAGTAATGGCTTATGTAAGGACAGAAGTAACAACCTTAGTAAAGGATTTGCTCAACATAGCCAGGGAAGAAATAGATTAAAAAATACAGGAGCATGGGAAATTGATTGAAATTTTGAAAGAACAAGGTAGAAAACAAGTAGAATGAAACAGTTTCAAAGAGATATCCTAGAAACAAAAACTCTATTGAAAGCTAGCAAAACTATTTAAATGAAGCTGAGGGTAGAATTTGAGACATTGAGGATAGGATCCTAGTTAGAGACCAGGAAAAGATACAACTTATAAAAACAACAAAGCAGCATGAAATGACAATCCAACAGCTTCAAGATGATGTGAAGAGAAAAAATATAAGGCTAATAGACATCATTGAGGAGGCAGGAGACAATGCAAAGGACTTAACGAAGCTATTCACAAAAGTAATTGTGGAAATCCCATAGGGAAAAAATCTGACATACAAATAAGTGAGGCATATAGAATGCCAAACAGTCATAACCAACATCAATCTACACCCAGACATATAATAATTAAGATTTCAGACATACAACATAAAAACAGAATACTAAAAGCTGTTAGAGAAAAGACACAACTCACCTATCAAGGAAATCCTATTAGGATCACAGCAGACTTCTCAGCACAAACCTTCAGGTTAAGACAAGTTTGGAGTGAAGTATTTCAAACCCTAAAAGAAAACAACTTTCAACCCAGACTGCTGTACCCAGCAAAACTATCTTTCAAATTTTATGGAGAAATAAGATACTTCCATGACAAAGAACAATTAAAGAAATTCATATCTACCAAACCAATTCTAGAAGGAGTATTGAAAGACATACTAGAAAGAGATAAAAATGACCACGAACTCCAGAGCAACAACAGAAAGAAACCACCAGTCTGGATAAGAAATTAAACGAGGGAAGAAAGCAGGAAACCAACCACAGAACATAATATGGCTAAGTCAAGTCAATATATATCAGTAGTAGCCATAAATGTTAATGGGCTGAATTTACTGGTCAAAAGAAGCAGGTTGACAGAATGGATAAAGAAACAGGACCCCACAATATGTTGTATTCAAGAAACACATCTGACTCAAAAACTAACTCATAGATTAAGAGTTAAAGGATGGAAAACAGTATTCCATGCAAAAGGAACCCAGAAAAAAGCAGGGGTAGCAAATCTGTTTGCAGACAAAGTGAACTTCAAACCTAAAAGGATTAAAAGAGATAAAGAAGGCCACTACATACTTGTAAGTGGAAAACTACAAGAAGAAGAACTAACAATTATAAATATATATGCACCAAATACAGGAGCACCCAAGTATATAAGACAAATACTAATGAAAATGAAAAACCAAATACACAAGAACACAATTGTAATTGGAGACCTTAACACTCCACTGTCACAGAGAGATAGATCAACTAGACAAAAAGTCAGCAAAGAAATAACAGAACTGAATCCCACCTGTGAATGAATGGACTTAGTGGATATTTACAAAGTGTTCCACCCAACCACATCTGAAAGTACATTCTTCTCAGCCACATATTGGACATTCTCTAAAATAGACCATATGTTAACTCGTAAAGCATTTTTAAGTAAATGCAAAGGGAGTGAAACTATCCATGCATAATATCTGATCATAGTGCACTAAAATTGGAAATCAATGGCAAAAACCCCCTGAAAAACCTGCATAAATACATGGAAATTAAATAGCAAACTTCTGAAAAACCAGTGGGTTACAGATGAAATTAAAGAAGGAAAAAAAACAATACATAAAATATAATGAAAATGCAGACACCTATGGGACATAATGAAAGCAGTCCTAAGAGGAATAAATAGTTACATCAAGAAAACAAAATGAGCACAAATAAATAAACTAATACTATGTCTCAAGCTCCTATAAAAGGAAGAGCAAGTCAAACCCAAAGCTCATAGAAGAGAGGAACTTGTTAAGATTAGAGCACAAATTAATGCAATTAAAACAAAAAAAATACAAAGAATTAATGAATCAAAGAGGTGGTTTTTTGAGAGGATAAACAAAAATGATAAACCTCCAGCTAACCTTATCAAGAAAAAGAAAAAAAAACCCAAATCCATGCAATAAGGACTGAAAAGGGGGAAATTACTACAGATACCATGGAAATTTAAAAGATCATGAATACCTACTTTGAAAATCTCTATTCACATATGGTAGAAAACACAGAGGAAATGGACAGATTTCTAGAGACATATGAACTACCAAAGCTCAACCAAGAAGATATAGCAATTTTGAATAACCCAATATCAGCTACTGAAATTGAAAATGTAATTAAAAACTTACCAACAAAGAAAAGCCCAGGTCCTGATGGAGTCACAACTGAATTCTATAAGAAATTTAGAGAAAACTTAATGTCAACACTCCTTAACCTCTTCCATGAAATTGAAAGAAAAACAGTCCTGCCCAAATCCTTCTTGGAGGCAAGTATTATCCTGATACTAAAATCAGAGAAAGACCCAACCAAAAGGAGAACTGTAGACCAATCTCACTAATGAACATTGATGTAAAGATTCTCAATAAAATACTGGCAAATAGAATTCAGCAAATCATCAAGAAGATTACGCACCATGACCAAGTGGGATTTATTCCAAGAATTCAAGGATGATTTAACATATGCAAATTAATAAATGTAATATACCACATCACAGAGCCAAAAACAAAAATCATATGGTCATTTCAATAGATGCAGAAAAACTTTTGATAAAGTCCAACTTTATGATAAAAGCCCTACGGAAACTTGGAATAGATGATGTCTATTCCATCATGATAAAAGCCCTACGGAAACTTGGAATAGATGATGTCTACCTCAGTCTCATAAAAGCCATTTATGACAATCCAACATCCAACATTACACTAAATGGACAAAACCTGAAAGCCTTCACTCTAAAATCAGAAACAAGACAAGGATGTCCACTATCACCATTCCTATTCAATATAGTTCTAGAAGTATTAGCCAGAGCAATCAGACAAGAGGGAGAAATAAAAGGAATAAAAATAGAAAAAGAAGAAGTTAAATTGTCTTTATTTGCAGATGACATGATCCTCTAAATAGAAGACCCCAAAAACTCCATTAAAGGATTATTAGAAGTAATAAACAAATTGAGCAGCATAGCTGGATACAAAGTCAGCACTCAAAAATCAATGGCATTCCTGTACACAAACAACTCACTGAGAGAGAAATTCTGATAATAGCACCTTTCACAATAGCAGCTAAAAAATGAGATACTTAGGAATCAACCTAAGCAAGAATGCAAAAGATCTATATGCTGAAAATTATACAACCCTAACAAGGAGATTGAAGAGAATATTAGAAAATGGAAGGATATCCCCTGCTCTTGGTTAGGAAGAATGAACACTGTGAAAATGGCCATACTCCCAAAACTATTATACAGAATCAGTGCAATCCCAATCAAAATACCATCAATATACCTTAGAGATCTAGAAAAAACACTCCTAAAATTCATCTGGAAACAGGAGAAACTTAGAACAGCAAAGGCAATTCCAAGCAACAAAGGCAAGACAGGAGGCATCTCAATCCCTGATTTGAAACTATACTACAAAGGTACAGTGATAAAATCTGTATGGTACTGGCAAAGAAATAGACCTGAGGATCAATGGAACAGATTAGAAGATGCAAACACTACTACAAAGACACTCAGCCACCTGATATTTAACAAAGGGGCTAAACGTGTTCACTGGAAAAAAGATAGCCTCTTTAATAAATGGTGTTGGAAAAATTGGCTTTCCACATGCTGAAGACTTAAAACAGACCCATGCATATCACCATAAACTAAACTAATGTCAAAATGGATCAAGGATCTAAATATTAAAACAGAAACACTAAATCTACTGGAAGACAAAGTAGGTAAAAACATTGGAGACATAGGGGTAGGGAGAGAATTCATGACTAAAATGCAAACAACATGGGAAATACTTCAAAGACTCAACGACTGGGATCTCATATTACTAAAAAGTTTTTGCACTTCAAAAGACATCACCATCAGAGTGAAACAAAAACCCACAGAATGGGAAAAATCTTAGCCAATAATCCCTCAGACAAAAGAATTATATCCAAAACATACAAAGACCTGAAAAGATCAAGCCTCTCAAATTCAAAGACCCACTCCAAAAATGAGCATTGGAGATGAACACACAGTTTTCAGATTCAGATATACAAATGGCAAATAAATACATGAAGAAACATTCACCATCACTGGTCATTCAAGAAATGCAAATTAAAACAACATTGAGATTTCATCTCTCCACAGAAATAATGGCTGCCATCAAACAGAACAACCAATAACAAATGTTGGTGAGGATGCAGGGATAAAGGAACACTCTTCCACTGTTGGTGGGAGTGCAGACTGGTACAACTACTGTGGAAATCAGTATGGAGATTCCTCAAAAAACTAGGATTGGAAATTCCATTCCATCCATCTATTCCCCTCCTGGGTATTTTCCCAGAAAATTTGAAAACGTCAGGCCACCGAGATATATGTGCACCTATGTTCGTAGCAGCACAATTTGTGATAGCTAAATCTTGGAAACAACCAAAATGCTCATCAACTGTGGAGTGGATAAAAAAATGTGGTATTTTTATACAATGGAATGCTACTCAGCCATAAAAATGATGACCTTGAGGCCTTTATAGGTAAATGGAGCCAACTTGAAAATATCCTCGGTGAAATAAACAGGACTCACATGAGTAAATATCACATTATCTCTCTAGTGTAAAAAATAATAAAAACTGACCCAATATTGTAATCCAAAGAGTATGATAAATATTATGAAAGGGAAAGGGAAAGAAAATGCTCTAAAGACTATAAAAAAAATATAGTGTGTAAGATAGTTGACCATATTACCGAATTTCTGTTGGAACATTGAACAGAAGGATTTGCACTGGCAATGTTTGAGTTTCTAGCCACTATTTATGCTTTGATTTTGTAAATTTGGCAACTATTTTTTGAGATGACAATGAGTAATATATCAACTAGTGATTCTACAATGAGAATTTCTTTTTCCTTTGAGTGCCTTGAATTTGTTATTGTTCTACCCTTTTCTGCTTTTCTATTCTCTTTAATTTTCTTTCTCTTTAATTTTCTTTCATTTCTTTGAAAAAAGTAAAGAAAAATATGCAATATAACAACCATTGTTAAATTTGTTTCATTCTGTTGCAAAAACCTGTATTGACATTGTTTTGAGTTTGCTGTTGTTGTTTATGCCTTTTGCTTTTTGTTCTTTTCTGAGTTTTTTCTCTTTTTTAAATAAAATAAAAACATTTAATAACAGTAAAAAGAATCAAGATGAAAATATGTTTGTAGATGTCTGAATCAATTTTGAGAAATAGAATAGTGATTAAATAGTGGTTATTTTATCCTAATTGATTTATTTGAAAGGAAATAGGTGTAGAATAATAATATAATATGAAAATTAAGTAAAACTAACCCAGTATATATCCATGTTAAAACCTTTTAATGCCTGTTCTCTGATCTAAAATGCACAAATAAAATTAATTTTTTTCTCTGTAGACATTTTTGTGAAAATGAAGCAAATATACAAACATCAGTAATAAACTGCTTTGGGAAGCTGTTATTAATATATGTTGGTTTTTAAGTAATTTATATTCAATAAAAATGTGAAGCTATTCAAAATAGAAAATAAAACAATTTTGTGTACTATTCATTATAATTTTGTTGGGCATGGTCTTAACTATAACCTTCTTTCTCAGAATAAAGTTATAAAACTGCATTCCATGTTTTTCATTAGTTAAATTTATTTGTACATTTTAGGTGTACATAATCAATGCATTTATCATAGGGTATTTGTACCTGTATATGATTCTTTTTTATTCCATTCCCCAATGGTCCCTTCATTCTTTCTTTGCCTCCTATTTACAAAAGCTTTGTTCCATCTTTTCTTTCTTTTCTCATGTGCTTTTAATGATTACTTTTTCATACAAGCTGTTTAGTTCATGGATTTTGTATTGTTCTTCAGTTTCTTTTTTTTCTAAATCTCAAAAGTACTAAAAAAAAATTCTTCTTAATAGTAACATCTTAAGAGTTCTCCTATAAATAATTTAAGGCAAAGACCATGTATAGAAATGAAAATGAGTCAGGAAAAGTAGAAAGTGTGTATGATTTGCTGAACCTGGAAGCCCGCCCCTCAATTTCATGACTATTTGAGCATGAAAACCGCTTTCAAGTATTTATGGTTTCGAATGAGTAGATTGCTCTTCAGGATGCAAATTAAAACCCAGGAGACCTGAAAAACTACAGAAGCTAATAATTTACTAATTCTGAACTATAAGTTTAAAAAGTTTCTGTGGGAATATTTATTTCCTAAATACAACTCAACAAAAGTGTAGGTAGTTGGGAGGAGCATTATCTACTCTTTAAAGAGTTATTGTATAGTCATGTGTTTAATTAGTGTGCACTGAATTAATTGTAAAATTTCATTGTTCATGTTGCTTATACTTAAAAATTATATCCCTGCACATACAAACACATCTGCACATGATACATTCATCATTTAAAATTCCCAAATATGTAAATAGAAATTAATGCTAATAAATAGAATTTAGTACCAAAGCAAATTAATTAAAGTATGCAGTGTACATGAACTCACAATACTTTGATGTTATTTCCAAATTATGAAGTTACTCATTGAGAAATGGAAAATGTATAACCTCATTACCAGTAATAATTACCTAAAATAATAGTGTCTCTATTAGGCAATAAAAAAATCATAGAAGTCTCAAAAGGCAGAGAGGGTTCAAGGACTATTTCATGAATGCAAAAAAAAAAAATCCTTAACAGAAGGAAGCAAGAAGACATATAAAAGGATTCACCCAAGAGAAGCAAGAGAATGTTCTTACATATATAACAGCAAAGTTCCACATCACAAAAACATTAATACTGCTGATAGCAAAGAAATCCTTTTAAAATTTATCCTGGGGTTAATTTCTATTGAAAAGCTAACATTTTTGAAACAACCCCATAGACATAGACATGGAATAAAGTGAGGAATCAATTTACCTTTGGTTAAATTATAGTGCAAAAAAACATAAAAACAGATGATTTATATTTTTTGAGTGACATGGAAATTATAGCTATAAGCTCTCAAACTAGAAACACAATTATAACAACTTTTATATGAATGGTCAACCGTGTTGACACATACAAATTGCTATGAGTATGTAACTGCAGGTGAATGCAGACACATGTTCTCTTGGCTAAAGGTTTTCTGCACCATATGCCATGACCAATGTGGAGTACCGATACAGAGACCTTAGTTTATTGCAATGATTCATCATTTCTAAGGTAGGAAATAAATGGAATCTTGGATACTAAATTCCATAACAAAAATGAAATATAAGAATGATTCACTCCTTCAAGTTCTAGTGATAAAAATACAAGGCAATATTTTTCTCTATTTTTGGATCATCTGTGCCTGCTTTGAAAATTGTTATAACATAAAATGTTAAATTGTCACTTCAGTAGTATAGAGTGATCTCCCAAGAGCCTATGCTATCTGAAATGAGAACTGTCAAAATGTAATGATTTTGGAAGATTTCTCCACTAAATCATGAGTATGTCAGTACATTTTATTTTCATTTCACTTTATTCACATATATTTAACGGTCTTTAGACTTAGTCTTCAAAACATAAAATACTTATAGTCTTGTTTGATTTCTTCATATTTCAGGATTTTACCTTCATCTTTTTTGGGATTTCAATTGATTCCATCATTCTGAAAAAAATTGTTAAAATGTCTATCCTTTAAAACACATTACTGTGTGTTTATAGTACGGAGTGTGTTCTATTTTAGAAAAACTTCATATAAACTTGAGAGTTATGTGTGTACTTCACTATTGTTGGACAAAATATTTAGTAACTTATCAGTTAGAATCAATTGACAAATGCTTTTGCTCCCGTCATCTATACTTCATTAGATTTTGTTTTTTGCTTTGTTATCTGTAACCAGAGCAGTTTGTAAGTCCCTGAGTATACAGCATATTTTCCCTTTTTGCTTTCCTGTGACAGAAGTCAGTGAACCTAAGCTCTACTCCTATGGGTAGGGTGAGTTGACACATTGTCTCTTCTTTGTGGTATCTCCTCAGACTCTGTGACATGTTTTGCATTTGCCAGGTAAATGGAGGAGCTGACTTTGGCAAATTCGGTCAAAATTTTGCCTTTTTTTTTTTACTTCACCTTGCCCTTTGATGGCATAGCTACCCCGTTTCTCTCTCTCCCTTTCTCTCTCTCTCTCCCTTTATCTCTCTCCCTCTCTCTCTTTCTCTCTCTTCCTATCTTTCTTACTTAACTGTCAGAAGCTCCTAAAGTCAGATAGAAGAATCTCTTCAGAACAGCCTTACCAGTTGATTTTTCTTTTCCTTAAATAAACAAAATTCTGGTAAATTTCTGTTCTTCTTGGCTTTTTCAATAGAAAAAACAGAATTGCAGTCTCTTGGGGCTGAAAGGAGAAGGGGACATTCCCTGCAGACCAAACTCAAACAGGGCCTGGGTCCCACCTGTAGGAGGGAGCCCTCCCTGCAGCCTAAAAGAGGGCAGGGCAGAGGTCCCAGAGGTAGAGTGGATCCTGCTGAGACCGCTGAGGGAGCACAGCACTTGCCCACCTCTGGTGTTCACCCAGAGACACACAGTGCTGTGGTTTGCGGTGGTCCGCCACCCTCTCAAGGGCTTTTATTTAGGCAAACACAAGTCTCCTCGTCACATCTGTCAGTCTTGCTGTGTTTTCATGCCACCTGCTCAGCTGCCCTTTCCCACAGGTCTGTCCTGGGATATCTCTGAGTTTGCAGAGCCAGCTGACTCCAGCCTCCTACTTTGTTTGGCTTTGTCTTTACAATAACCTCAACCTTGTGTTTATCTCCCTGTCTAAACCAGCGCATGCTTTTCATTGCTGGCATTTCCAGGTTTCTGCTTTCCTCAACCATACGGATTTTTCTACAAGTTCTTTACATTAGCTACAGGGTCCCAGATACACTTATACATCTTTTGAGTAAAATTCAGCACTTGTGCATAACTTTCCCCCAACTATTTGATCTGATTATGAAAGAGGTGAGTGCATTTGTATACTTTCTGGGGACTCCAAAGGTGCCAAGGAACATCTGCATGCCAGGAGCAAGCATGCTTGTCTGTCTCAGGTTGTGACACTATGCCAGGGTGACTGGCTTTTAGGTTCCAGGAAACTTGGGGCTGACCTGTTGCCAGCCTTCAGGAAACTTGAAACTGATTGACGTTATCAGACCTCAGATAAATGACCCAGTGATATCTAATAGAAGGACAGGCATGTCGTCTAAGCATGAATGTAGGAACCAATATCATCTTTTCTTCTTCTTTGTCTCTTCAGAAGCACACAAGGAAGATCTTAAAGATATGAGGATCTTATAAAAAAAAGGTAAGTAAATGTCTACCATTAAAATATCACCCTAAAAATGTTTTACAAATTAATGACTGGTTAATAAAAGAATATTAAAATAACTTCCTGTCAGTTATATAAAAATACAAAAATACTAATTAATATCCCCCAGGGAGACTTGTAACTACCTAGTCTGTTTTTAATTAAAAACCTAAAATTAAAGTTAAAAACATTATAAACTTACATGGACAACACATCTAAAAGTACACTTTGGTTTAATGAAATAATTGTATATGTCATATATATTTTTCTTTACTTGCTAATCTATGTTTTTAGTAATTCACTAAAATGTTGATAGCTGCTAAAGTTTGCATTTGTTTCTGTGATTACACTTTTTTATTTCTGTATTTTTTTTCCTTCCTTACAGACCTCTCTGTCTGAGATTTTACCAAAAAAAGAAAAGAAAAGCCAATTTAAGCAGTTACACAGATATTCAAGGCTTACTAAACCCATTTGGAACATCAAAGTGGGACCCTTGAATACTCAGCCTGTGTCATAGATTTACACAGAGCTACAAACAGGACCCTCAAATCTGGTGAAATAAAAGTTGTATAGTTTGGTTAGTGTGTTTCTGTGTACAGCATTCAGCTACATATATCTACATCACAAAATTCCCCCAAAAGTTACCCTTAAATTGGCTTATAGAAAAATGACTACTCATGCAATTAATCTGTGTGTTTTTGGTTCATAGGATCTAAGTAAAGTTCTAGTAAATGAGATAATTTAAATGAGTTGGTAAAATAAAAATGAACATGTATTTAAAATTGGTGATTTACATTTTGATTATATTATGAATCAGCCAATTTACCTTTATTAAACCATAAAGATACAATGCCCACTGCTATATTTCAAGCACCATTTTTTCACATATAAAAATTACATAATAATAGTTATGCTTACTCAATATCTTGGGTGTATGAATACTCAATATCTTGAGTCTATGAATAATGTAAAATCAGTTAAGACAAGTGAATTATAAAAATATACAATATGAATGTTTATATTAAAACATGTGAGTCATCAGTTCTTAACATCAGTTCAAGTGTTTGGTAACTTGAAGGGGCTTTATACCAAGTAATTGTCCTTGCAGTGCTTCCAGATGGTCTCATATATATGTAACCCCTAGAGAGTTCTGGAAGAAGCATTACAACTCCTTTCCTGTGTGGGGCTAACTGAGAAATCCTGGGTTAGTGTCTCTCTAAAGCCACTGAGATCTGCCTTGGAGAAGGTGTGTCCTCAGAGTACGAGGGGAACTTGAAGGCAGTGCAGAGGAGCCTGTGCCTGCAGCTGCCCTGGGCTTGGTGACGTCACCGGAGCAGAGTGGCACAGGCTTGCGGGTAGACAGTGGCGATGCTGAAGAACCCCTGGAGGAACAGCCAGAGGCACTGTCTACAGAGGGACTTCAGAAACTTCTAGCTGAGCAGCAGAGAATGGCAGCTGAGGAGCTTTCTGAAGAGGAGGGAGTATCAACAATCAGTGCAGGAAAGTTCCTCTGAAACAAAGGAAATCCTGAAAAAATAGACAGAGCTACAAACGCCTGTAGAGAAGACCCACCAGACAGAGGAAGTCAATCACTGCATTCATTTGCTTGCAATGTTATATCACACTAGAGGGCAGTGTTAAAATATTGGTCGTCTTGGTCACTTTCTGTAGTTGAGACAAAATATCAACACTCACGATATACAGGAGGAGATGCTTATTTTGACTCATGATTTCAGCTGATAGTTTGCTGGTTTCAAGGCAGAACAAGATTAGAAACAGGGCTGACAATTGGGTGCCACAACGACGTACTCCTCCAATCCTCTGAACCTGGGTGATCTCCCAGGAACCACTATGGAGCTCACCCCAGAACTTATTAAAAGGTAGTCAAGAGAAGGGAAACAAAGACCTCAAGCTTGCATTGGAAAATTTGGAAAGTTCAAAGCCAAGATTGAGGTGCACTAAACTTTCCTGCATGACTTAGAGTAACATTTCTTCCCTGGGGCTCATTGAAATGTCCTGCATATGGACTTCATCTTGCAGATACAATTGAAACAGTGTGAATTAGGGGGAAGGACACATGAAAGAGATGCAGTGGCTATGACTCAGCACTCTTTCAGTCATGCTTTCAGTCATGCTCAGAAAGACTTGATAGGAGGAGCCATAAAGCAGAAACATTTGAACTCCTACACCCTCAGGCCCTGTCTCTGGAGATGCTTCCATCTGAGCTGCCTGCTCATTCACTCCCGGCTCACTTTCACCTTAATAATCTTTGCTGCTATTTTCGTGTCCCTGTATACAATTTCCAATTCTTTTTTCATTGCAGACAAGAGCCTAGAAACCATTTAACCCCATGACCCATGGTAATAAACCCATGGTCAGCAAAGGCAGTACCTGGGAAAGGAACATCCATTTGACATCATGCCCCAGTGAGTCTTCTCCTACCACCCCCTCTAAAGCACACAGTTAGCCAGAGTGACTGAAGCACAGTCACCTCACACCCTCACACATGAGGTTTTGGAGGTGATTTTAGAGTTAAACCATAGCACTCATCCCCTTGATAATTATTTAATTAAATGCAATGCTCCAACATTTTTGGTTTGTTTGCTTTTTGAATCAGAGCCACAGACTAATTCCTGTAAAAATTTAGTTTTCAGGTTTTTAACTAGAGAAAACGTGATGGTAAACTAATAGAATAGTCAAAATGTTTTCTATATGATAAAGAAATAAGTCTTAAGTTAGACTAAAACACTTTTTTATTCCTCACACTTTTATTTTTATTGTAGTGAAGAAAGTGAAAATGTTTTGAATCTGAAATTCTTCACATTGATGAAAAGCTTCTTTGATATAATAAATTACATCTTTCAACGGGCCTTTATAAATAATATTAGTAAATATCTTGGTCTTTGAGAAAACTGTAACATTAAAAGCTCAAACTAGCCTATGACAAAGAATAACATTTTTATGCCAGTTCTTAACTTTTAAAAGTTATGACAGGAGAAAATTACAGGGACGAATTTTGGTGTTATCAAGATATTTTTATGAAGCTTACAAATGTTTATTTTGGATTTCATTTTTTAGTTCTATTTTTTCTGAGATAATAAATAAAAAATAACCTTATTTTTTCAATTATATGTGTTTTTGGTTTTGGATACCAATGATAAGAATCCAATCAATGCATAACACTTTAATTGAATAGCTACCTAGGAAGGAACTTAAAAATTATGAAGAATTAATCAAAGTTAGGGAGCTCGTTACAAAAATAATAGAAAAAGAGAAATACTGCACTTTGACATACTCATAAATCTCAAGGTACCATTTTATTCATTAAACTGATGATTTATACTTTGCTTCATATAAAAAAATCTGAAAGATAAGAATAAGGAGAAAAGAGCCTGTAGTCGAGACACAGGATAAGCCTGTAGCAAAGTGTAGTCACAAAGGAGAAATTGAGGGAAAGTCCTCCACAGTGACCCCAACCATGCAGGGAGTGTAAGGACAAGGTATGGAACTCAGGAAAGACCATCCCAGTGGCTCCAACCAACCAGGGAGTGTCCACTTGCCACACAGGACCCAGACAGACATGCTCAGTTCTAGACAGTCAGGGAGAGTCAGTGTGCCATGTGGGGCTCATGAAAGGCCCACTCAGTGATCTCAGCCATCTGAGCAGCCTCAGATGCTGTGCAAGGCTTTGGAAGGGCTCACTCAGCAACCTTCGCCCAGCCAGAGAGACCCCTCCTGTATGGGTCTCCAGCTCCAACTCAGGAAGCAACTGTGCGTTTGGCTGCTCAGAGGAATACAGGAAAGTGAAAAAACAAAGAAGCAAAATGCATTCTCAAACCTCCTGCCCATCCGAAACAAGTTCAGGAGTCATGAATATAGAAGAAAGTGTAAGTTACTCTCCTGAAATTCATGAAATCATAGAAAATGAAGTAAAGACAAAATTCCATGAAGCTGTAAAAGCAATCAGATCAGAAATAATCTCCCAGGTAAAATAAGAAATGATAAACATAATGAAAGAAATGCTGAGCATATCCAAAGAAGACAGTCAGAATATAGAGAGACATTGGCAAATGATGGAAACCTTGAATGAACAATGTAAGAAAGAAGTAGAATTGCATGAAAAAGATTGAAAGAGATATCCAGAAAATCAAAAATTCCATCAAAGCTGGCAAAACCACTTCAAAGAATGTGAAGATAAACTTTCAGACCTTTAAAATAAGATTACAGCTAAGGATCAGGAAAGATCTTTTAAAAATAACAAGCAAACTGTTAAAGTCCGATTGTCTTCTTGTAAAGTGTTGCGTTGCTTATGTTGTTCTGTTCTGATCTGCTTTGTTCTGCGCTCTTTTGTTTTATTCTTTTTTTTAAATTTTTTTTTTATTTAAAAGAGAATAAAACAAAAGGGGGTAGTACAAAGCAGATCAGAAGAGGACAACATAGGCAACACAGTACTTTACATTAAGTCAACTGGACATGAACAGTATCTAACACCATATCTCTAACTCTGCTATAGTTGAGCATAGTTTCAATTACAATAATATCAAACATAACACAATAGTATAAAGTCATGCATATAGTGAAAGAATTCCAGGGCTTTCTGAACCGAATAACAGAAAATGATCAATGAGTATTATAATATTTCATTTTTGATAAAAAAGAAAAAAATTTGTTTGAACTATCACACATATTCAAATTCCAATGAGACACAATGTGGTAGACAGAACCAACGGCAATAGAACAAAAAAAAAAAAA
>PVJX010011096.1:33219-54751 GCA_004027295.1 Dolichotis patagonum | reverse complement strand
TGTTATTTTTCTTTGCATCATCTTGCAGGTGTTGAATTGTTATTTCCTGATTCTTTGTTATTTTTAAAAGATCTTGTCTTTCCTGCTCACTGGCTGCAATCTTATCTTTGAGGTCTGAAATTCTATCTTCACTTTCATTGAGGTGGTTTTTACAGCTTTCAATAGAATTTTTCATTTCCTGTATGTCTCTTTGAATCTGTTTTATGCATTCTGTTTGTTTCTTATATTTTTCTTTGAGGGATTCTATCTGTTTGCTTTGTTCCTCTAATTTTTTAGCTGTGTTTTCACTAGATGCGGTCTCTATTTCTTTCACTGTTTTTATCAATTCTTCTTTTACCTGGGGAAGTATTTCTGGTTTGAATTTCTCCATAGCTTTCCCTATTTGCATATTTATTTCATTTGATATCATTTCAGACATTTCAGGTGTGTGGCTTCTTTTTTCTTCTATGTACACAGCTTCTAAGCTTTCTTGGGGAGGGCTAGGTTTTTGAGCCTGTCTTTTGGTCTTTCCTTTTGTAATTTTTCTATATTTCCTTACTTTGAGTGGTGTTCCAAAGCTTTCTCTGCTTATGTGGCAAATTACCTGTTACTCCCACAGTTCCTGGAGGGGCAGTGGCTCCCCCACAGGCTCTTGGCTTCCTCACAGGGTCCTAACTCCCCTCTGTGGGCTCCTGGATCCCTAAGTTGTAAGGTGAATGCTGGGTGTGGCCACCCCGGAGCCTGTGGAATGTCAGGCAGGGAGGCCTCCGTGCCTTGTCCCAGGCAGGTCTCCAGGAGGTTCCCTGTGAGTGAAGACCCTACAGGTCCCAAAGAGTCAGGCAAGAATGTTGGTTTCTGAAAAGTTCCCGGTCCCAAACAGACCTGGCCAAGATGCCAGTCTCCACAATATTCCCAATCCAAACAGCCCGGGCCACTCTGCGCGTCCGAGAGTTTCGGGTCCCAAAGAGACAGCCCAAGATGCTGCTTTCTGCGAGACTTCCTGGGGGTGAAGGGGGGGCTACTGGCCCAAACAGACCCGGCCCAGATGCCGATATCCAGGCAGTTCCTTGCGAATGAAGGGTGGGCCTACCAGTCCCAAACAGTCGCGCAGAGATGCAGGTCTGTGTAGACTTTCGATCCAAACAGCCCAGGCCACTCTATGGGTCCGAGACTTTCGGGTCCCAAAGAGACAGGCCGAGATGCTGCTTTCTGGGAGACTTCCTGGGGGTGAAGGGCAGGGCTATGGGCCCAAACAGAGCCAGCCCAGATGCCACTCTCCAGGCAGTTCCCTGTGGATGAAAGGCGTGCTTACCAGTCCCAAAGAGTCACGCTGAGATGCATGTCTGCGCAGACTGTCGATCCAAACAGCCCAGGCCACTCTACGGGTCCGAGACTTTCCCAATCCTTAATTCTTGCTGTTACTATGTCTTCATGTTGTTCCAGGTCCCCATATCTCACTGTCTATCGTGTTTGTCTTGGTTTAGACCCTAATGTGTCACTGGGTGTCTCATAAGCCCTTTAATTTTCTCCAAGATTGGGGAGGCCTTATTGGCATACTCTGTAACCTGCCTGATGTTCTCTGTGTGAGGGGAGGGGATCACCCACACTCTTGCCAAGCTCACCAAGGTCCTACAGCTGGATAGAGCTCTACTACTACTCCTATTTACCCACTGAAGACCTCTATTTTAGGGGCAAACTTATTTTGGCACACATTTTTGGAGTTTCCAGCCCCTATTGCTTTGGTCATGTCATGAGGCAATACATTATATTTAACCTATGTGGTACATCAGAAACTTGCTCATCTCATGAGTCAGGGAGCAAATTAGAAAGAAAAGAGAAAAACAGAGAAACTATGAACTCAAAGTCCCATTCAAGGGCATGCTTCTAGTGAGCTGAAAGATTGCCACTAGATCCAGTTTCCCAAAGGTTTCACCACCTGGTACAGTCACCCAAGGACCAAGCCTTTAACACAAAGGCTTTGGAGGAACATTCAAGATCCAAATTATAGTAGCAGGAGTCTGTCTTTTAGCTGAGACCCTAAAAATTTAGACAAGGGCACTGAGGAAGAGAAAAAGTTAGCAAGCTAGGCAGAAGCAAGTCTGTGTTAGGTGACTTGCAGGCAGCAATTCTGAAAGCAGATAGGTCTGAATGGAGTAATACATGTGAGAAGACTAAGAAGAAACAAAGTGACAGGCCAGAGTGAAACAAGATGGTGGACTGGTAGGTAGCAGGAGAGAGACCCTCTCTGAGAGAGACCACTCAAATGCCAGAATAAAAAACCCCAGAGAGACCCAAACAGAGAGAGATGGACTCTCACAACCCACGAAGAAACTAAAGTACAAAAAAACCACTCGAATATGAGGTCCTGGGGCTAATATTAGTGAAGATAAGATCAGTGAGCACGGCACCCTCCTGGAGCCGCCTGAATTCCTGCCCGACCTGAACAAGCAATCTGCACCAAAGTGACTGGCTTGAGCCACTGGAGTGCGGAGCTACACAGCCCTGCATGCAGCTTGCCAGGACCGGCTCTGCACACAACCCACCCAGAGGCACCGTGAATTCCCACCGCAGACACACTGAAGTCGGAGGTCGGGGACTGGCATCAACACGCGGTGAGTGATGGGAATAAGACCCTACCATGGGAAAGGGGAAAATGACTGGATGACATGTTGGATTTGGGCAGGGCAGCCCTAACTCCATAAGGAAGTGGCTTCAGATGGTTGCTCCACTCACTGAGTGGATTGGTGGAACCTGCTTGGACTAGGCCGCACCCCTGGCGGGGACCCAGTTACTTCCCTGAGATCTGTAATGCCCTCCTCGTCCTTCTCAGATCAATTCCGTACTAGGTTGTTTCATGTGAATTCCCTGTATGTGACAATATGGACAACTCTTTGGAATAAAACAAGAGTCAATATGATAGAGAGTGAATATCTCCAATTGTCTGGTTTTGAAATTTATGTTTTACATTGCTTTCTTGTGTTCCACTTTGTTCTCTTTTGTTGTGTTTAATTTTACCCCTTTGATATAATTGCATGTATATTTGAGTGGGTAAGATGGATGACCATATTGCTGTTTTTGTCAGATCATGGAGCAGAACTATTAACAGTCTCACTATTTGAATGTCTACTTTACATGTTTTAACTTTGTAATTTGAACAACTATTTCCAAGAAGTCAGTATGTAATTTGTCAAATAATAATTTCTTAGGTTTTATTGTTGTTGTACTTTTCCTTTTTTCTTTGGAATACTGTATTGTCGCTACCCTTTATTCTGTTTTATTTTGCTTTGTTTTTTTTTCTCTTTAAATAAACAACAATATTGGAAGTAAAAAAAAAAAGAAATAAAGTGACAAAGACTAAAATATGTACACATTCATAAACTATGTGAATTGCTTAACATAATCAGTGCTATGATTCCAATCCCTAATTTCTGGGCCTTAGCACAAAGTTAACATTTACCAGTCCAGAGCAGGTATTCCTGGTTGGTGAGGGACATTCCTCACTCAAGGAATCAGTCATCCTTTCATGAAGAAAAAGAGTACTTCTGGCACTTTTCTTGAAAAATCCTGAGTCTGATGCAAAGCAAAAAGAAAGGAAGCACTGGCAGACGTTTTTAGGACACAGGAGCTTGCCTATATCAAGGGCTCTTTAGTTTGTCATGAACTGTGATTCACAGTTTACTTGAAAGGAAAAAATTCTGAAATGAGGCAAAGCATTTTGATGATGGAATTATTGTCCCAATTTCTTTCCCCTGAGCTCATCAAACAGTCTAAAGTAGGCAACTCAAACATGATTATTCTTGGGTCCTTTTTTAGACTGCACTGTCTCAGAAAATGAGCTGTTTCCTGACTTTACAAAGAAATACAAATTACACGACAGGGATTTCTTCTCAGTCACTTATGCTACAAATATTCAAAACAATATACTTGTTAAAGATAAATTCCTCTTGTCCTGTTTATAGCATAAACAGCTGAAGGCAAGCCTACTATATATTTTTTAATTTTTTATTAGCACAAGTTTGTAATATATAATGATCACATTCCTTGAAGACAATTGGTACATAGATATAACACATTTCAATGTTTTTTGTCTCCTTTCACATTCCTCAGTCTCTTGTTTCTCTGTCACTTGATTCCCTTCCAATCAGCAAACATTTGATATCCTTATTTTCTATTATCTATCTTTTATTTTACTCTTTCTTGATATTTTGGATTTATCATAAAAAATAAATCATACAAAATTTAAGCTTGTGCATCCTATTTATTTCATTTAACATTATTGACACAAGGTCTATCTGCTTTCCTAAAAATAGCTCAAATTTATTGTACTTTATGGCAGAATAGTTCTCCACTGTATATAAATACCACTCTTTATTTATCTATTGATGAGCATATGGGTCACTTTCAAGAATTAACTGTGAATTGTTGTGCAAAAACATAAGTATGAATGTATTCTTATATTTCCTTATAACTTTTTCAAGGAAATATCTGCATGGGGAATATCTAGCTCAAAGAGAATTTCTTCTTTCATTTTTGTAGGAATGTGTGTACTGATTTCTATAGTGGTTATACTAGTGCCATCAACATTGTAAAATGTTTACTATTTCTCACACCACCTCTGGCTTTTTAATTTGACATAATCCCATTTATTGATCTTGGTATTATCTTTTGTATGGTTAGTGCTGTTCAGAAAGTCCTTGCCTATGCATACACCTTCAGAAGTTTTATCTATTTTATCTTCCAGAAGATTGAGTATTTCTGTTTTAATGTTGAAACTTCAATCCATTTTGATTTTAGTTTAGTACATACATCTGGATAGCCAAGTTTTCCCAGCACCATTTGTTAAAGAGGCCATCTTACCTCCAGCATACATTTTTGAATGTTTTGTCAAAGATCAGATAATTAAACATGCTGGAAGTTTTTTCTGCATGTTCTATTTTGTTTCATTTATCTACATGTCTGTTTTTTCTTTTTGTTTTTGTATTTTGCCATTGCCATGCTTTTATATCACTATAACTTTGTAGTATAATTTAAAGTCTGAGATTGTAATGCCTCTTGCTTTGCTCTTGTTGCCCATGAGGGGTTCAACTCTTCCAGGTATCTTCTAGCTATGAGTGTTAGAATTGTTTTCTCTAGCTCTGTCAGGAATGCTACTTCTAATATGGTGAAGATTGCATTAAATCTGTATAACCAGTTTGTTGATTTTACTATATTGGTTCTGCCTATCCAGAGACAGAGGATAGCTTTACACTTTCTGATGTCCTCTTCCATTTCCCTTTTAAGAGTATGATATTTTTCATTGTAGAGGTATTTCACATCCTTGATTTGTTTAATTCCTAAGTATGTAATTTTCTTGATGCTGTTGTGTGAGGTACAACTTTCCCAATTTCTTTTTCAGTGAGTTTATTATTGGTATACAAGAACATTACTGATTTTTGCATATTGGTATTGTATCTTGCTCTGCTACTGAATTGGTTGTTAATTAATTTGAGTGTTTTGGGGAGGAGGATCTTCTGATCAGGACTTCTTCAAATAATGGTAATATTACGTTTTTCCTATACATATTCTTTTTATTTAGTTCAGTGCCTCATTACTCTGGCTAAAGTTCTGAAGAATATATTGAACAGGGTTTGTGATAGTAGACATCCTTCTCTTGTTTCTAGTTTCAGAAAGAAAACTTATAGCTCCCCCTTGTTAGTATGATATGGATCATTGGTCTGTTATAAATGGCTTTTATCAGAATGACAGTAAGTCCTTCTATACCTATTTTCTTCAGTTTTTTATCATGAAATGATGTTGGATTTTGCTGAAGGCTTTTTCTGCATCTATTAAGATGATCATGTACTTTTTCTCCTTGCTTCTATTTATGTGATGTTTACAAGTATAGACTTGCATATTATGAAACATCCCTGCATTGCTGAAATTTATCTTACTTGGTCATGATGTATGATCTTTGGGATAATTCATTACATTGTTTCCTAGTATCTTGTTATGGATTCTTAGATTTATGTCTTTGAAGTCATTGAAGACATTGGCATGTGGTTTCCTTTTCTGATTGAGTTCTTTTCTGGTTTTGTATCAAGGTAATTCTTGTTTCTAGAAATTACTCTGACATGACCCCTTCCTTTCAGTTTGCACTAAGGAGTTTGAGGATATTTATATTACATCTCCCCTAAAGTTCTTACAGAATTTGGCAGTGTATATTCATCAGAACCTGGATTTATCTTAATTGATAGTTTTTTACTACTTCTTCAATTTCATTGCCTGTTTTTTAATTGTTCCAAGTTTTTATATCTTCTCAGTTCCATTTTGATAATTCTTACATATCTGGGAATTTATCTATTTATTCTAAGTTGTCCAATTCATCAGAGCACAGATTCTTAAAGTAGTTACTACCAATTTTCAAGATTTTAGCAGTGCCCAATGTAACTTTGCAAATTTCATTTCTAGTTGCATTGGTTTTTGTTGTTTTATTTTGGGTTTTTTATATGTGTTTGGGGGTTTCCAAAGATGGCAGACTTGAAGGTAGCAGGATAGGGATCCTCTCTAAGAGAGAAAGCTCAAATGCCAGAGTAGAAAACCCTGGAGAGAGCAAACAGAGGGAGATGGAGTCTCTCAACCCAGGAAGAAACTAAAGTGAAAAAAACTGCTTGAATATCAGGTCCCAGGGCTACCATTAGAGAAGCTATGATCAAAGAGTACAGCGCTCTCAGAGAGCTGCCTGAATTCCTGTGCAAGATCGACCTGACCGACCGAACCATGCCGATGCAACTGGTTTGAGTGGCCCCAAGTGTGGAGCTGAAACTCCCTGCACACGACTCACCCAGAACAAGCCCGGCACGTGACCCACCCAGAGGCATCATGAATTCACCACAGCAGTGCTGAGGTCAGAGGTCGGGGAGCCTAGTAGTTTTCAGGGACTAACATCAACACAGCAGTGAGTGATGGGAATGGGACCCTCCATGAGAAAGGGGCAACCTACTGGATGACATGTTGGATTTGAGCAGGATAGCCCTAACTCCATAAGGAAGTGGCTTCAGTTGGTTCCTACCCTCACTGAGCAGATTGGTGGGATCTGCTTAGACGGGGTTGCACCCTGGCCAGGACCCAGTGGGTCACTACAAATTAATTCCCTGAGCACAGCGCACACTGATGCAGTGAAGGCCCACAAAGGTTGACTGGCCTGGATGGGAGGAGCCAGTGCACACTGCCCTTGTTTGAACTGCAATCTCTGATAGCAGACTGCAGGGGGCAGAAGCCCCTAGCCTGCATGCACCAGAAGAACCCTAACCAATAAGAAAAGGGGCTGGGAATTACACTATACACTTGTATGGAAGGAACCAAAAACATGATGACAGAGAGAAATAAGAAAAAACCCAAGCCCCCAAACCTGAGAATATTGATTCAGGAGAGGTAAATACAAAAGAGATTGAGGACAGCAAACATGCAACATCAAACACAGCATCAGCAGACATTGAGAGATATCTTCAGGACCTCATAAATGAGATCAAAACTGAAATATTAATTCAAATGAAACAAGAGGTAAGTAGATTAACAAAAGAAAGGCTGGGCACTTCTCAAGAAGACACAGATAGAAGAATGGATGAACACAGAAGGAGAGAAGCATTCAATGAGGAATATAAAAAAGACCTAGAATTCATGAAGCAGATTCAAAGAGATTATCAGGAAACTAAAGACTCCATAGAAAACTGGCAAAACTGCTTGAAAGAAACCAAAGATAGACTACCAAAAATTGAACACAGGCTTGCAATGTGTGGTCATGAAAGGGAAGCTCTCTTAAAAATAAGAAGGGAGCAGGCAGTAACCATACAAATACTAGAAGATGACAAGAGGATCTATAACTTAAGAATAAAGCATGTGAATGAAGAAGCAGGAGTCAAAACAGAGGAATTGCAAAAGCTATTCACAGAAATTATTAAGGAAAACTTCCCAAACATAGAAAAAGGAAATGATATGCAGATGTATGAAGCATACAGAACTCCAGCCACCTACAACCAAAACACAGCTACACCTAGACATATAATAATCAAGATCCCATAAATTCAATATAAGAACAGAATGTTAAAAGCCATCAGAGAAAAGAAACAGATCATCTATAAAGGAAAACCCATCAAAATCACGGCAGACTTCTCCACACAGGCCATCAGGTCAAGAAGAGCTTGGAGTAAAGTAATTCAAGTGCTGAAGGAGAACGATCTCCAGCCCAGGTTGATGTGTCCTGCAAAACTCTCTCTAGAAATTAATGGAGAAGCAAGTTGCTTCCATGACAAAGAAGAACTGAGAGAATTTGTGACCACCAATCCAAACCTACAAAAAACACTGAAGGACATTTTTGAGAGACAGAAAAAGAATATGAGCATTTCAGGAACAGTGGCAGAGAGGCCTCAGTGAACAGGGCAGGCAGTGGAGTGGAAGAGAAAAACAGACATCCAATGGTAGAAAAACAGAATAGCGGAAATAAGGCAGAGAAGATTTGCTATAATCTCTAGTATAGATGGCCTTGAAATATTAACAGAGAGAAACACGGGAAGAGTAGATAAGGAGATCGGGTCCATTGAGCTGCTCTATATAGGGAGTCAGTGGGGCCCAAAATAAGCAGTGCACCCTATGGGAGTGAAAGGGGAGAAATTGTCTAAAAAAGGAAGGCAGAGGATATTGTTAATAGGGCAACAAGATTTAAAATCTACATTATTCTCATCACTCTGCTTGGATGGATTACATGCTGTTCCAGTTTGTCTACTTACACTAGATTTGAGGACATGGTCAGCTATCCCAAAAATAAGAGGACATATTATGGTAATCATCCTTAATTTCCTATCAACTTAATCTGAAGCCCTGTATAACTTATACTGTCCTATTATGTCAGATCTTATTTGAATCTGGTTTGTTAGATTGCTATCTTGTATTGACTGATTTTATTTAAATCTGTTATGATTGATAGCATCAAGTCTAAGAGTATAGGCAACTACACTGAAGATGACAGGATTCACTAACATACCCACTCTGGTTTGATTATTACTTGCTTTTGAAGTCTTATAATGTCTCCAATGCTTCATTTTTATTAATGTTATTATACACTGTATAGTGTATACAGTAACCACTGTAGATCACCTTGTATTGTGGCTTTATATGACTTTTTGCTTCATGCTTTTCTAGGAATTATTTTGTTTTGTCTTGCTTTGTTTTGTTTTTCCCTCTAAAGCAGAAAGGATAGATATACATGTAGAGACTCATGCATATGTAGAGCTTATGAACAATTTACGAGAACCAACTATATAATGCATGCTGAAATGAACAACTGCTTTGAAGAAAAAGAGACACTACAGTAACCAGTGCTGATTCCACAATGTCATGATGCGAAATCCAGCAAAACTATCATTCTTTGTTCAAAGTGATTTTAGCTTGTTTTGTTCTGTTTAAGTTCAACACACATGAAGATATGGACAGCTGTTTTTGAAGAGAATGAGAGACACTACGACAGCCATTCTTGGCTTCCCTATTGTCTGGTCTTGAAGACCTGAAATGCTGTCCTCGTCCTGCTCAGATCAATTCCATACTATGCTGTCTCATGTGAATTCCCTGTATGTGTCAATATGGACAACTATTTGGAAGAAAACAAGAGTCAATGCGATAGAGAGCGAATGTCTCCAATTGTCTAGCTTTGAAATTTCTGTCTCTTATATTGATTTCTTGTGACCCACTTTGTTCTGTTTTGTTGTGTTTAATTTTACCCTTTTGATATAATTGCATGTATATTTGACTGGGTAAGATGGATGACCATATTGCTGTTTTTGTCAGATTGTGGAGCAGAACTGTTAACAGTCTCACTGTTTGAATGTCTACTGTACATGTTTTAACTTTGTAATTTGAACAACTATTTCCAAGAAGTCAGTATGTAATTTGTCAAGTAAAATTTCTTAGTTTTTGTTGTTGTTGTTCTTTTCCTTTTTTCCTTGGAATTCTATATTGTTACTACCCTTTATTCTGTTTTTTTCTCTTTAAATAAATTTTTGTAAAAGTATATTTGTTTGGAGTTTGTTTGTTTTTGAGATAGGTTCTTGCTTTGTTATTAAACCTGGCCTCAAACTTGCAGCAATCCTCTTGCCTCAGCCACCTGCATGCTGGGATTACAGGGATATACTAGCACAGCCAACTTCTAATTCTATTGATTTGGGTGTCTTTCCCCCCACTCCCTTTTTTGATAAGGTTGGCTAATGATTTGTCTATTTTGTTAATTCTTTCAAAGAATCAGCTATATAATCCATTGATTCTTTGTATTTTTTAGTCTGCATTTCATTAATTTTTGCTCTGTTCTTTATAATTTTCTTCATAATAGCTTTGAATTCAGATTTTTTTTTCTTCTAGGATCTTGAAATGCATCATTATGTTGTTTATTTGAACTTGTTCTGTTTTTCTGATGTAGGCACTCATAGCTATAAACTCTTTTAAGGCTGCTTGCTTTGTGCCTCATAAGTTTTTGTATGTTGTACTGATTAGTGTTTTTTCTAGAAACTAATTTATTCATTGATTTCTTCTGTAACCCAAAATCTGTTTAAGAAAGAAAAAAAGAACTGATTTCTTCTGTAACCCAGTAATCTGTAAATCTGTTTAAAAAAGAAAAGAACTTTCAATCTGGATTTGTATATTATGGAAGGCTATTCTTCAAAATGAAGGAGAAGCAAAGCCCTTCCAAGGTAAGCATAAACTAAACAAATTTATGACCATGAGCCCAGCACTGCAGAAAAAGAGTTAAGGGAATCTTAAATATGGAGAAAGGAGACAGAAACCATAATTTCACAATGTATATCTAAATTGTACCAATAAAATTATTTTTTAAATGAAGACTTGGAAATATTTGAATCATTTTAAATTTTTAAAAATCTTGTTCAGTGCTGTCTTAAAATGTTTTCAATCTATTTTGTGAACAAATTAACTGTTAATTTGAAATTTTTAAGTCTTCATGCTTGAGAAGTACTTTCATTTTATTGTTGTTATGTTGTTGGTAACAAGTCAGGTTCTTGACAGAACTTTATTTCCTAAAAACAGCCTTAAAATTTGAATTTAGCCACCGAATTGTCATTTCTTATTTTCAGTACAAACTCATTTTTGAAGAGTTGAAAAGAGTACTGTTGAAGAAATAATCTAATGCTGGAATTATAGTAGTATAAATTAGCAATATGAAAAGAATAATAAAATTTGCTTTTTGCACATGTATATTTTGTACATGTATATAATATACTTTGAAAATCTTCAAACACATTACCTTCATTTTGTTTCCTCTCTCCTCCTCTTGATTGCCTTCTGCATCTACCTTATAGTTTTTTATCATCTATCCTTTCTTTGATTGATTGACTTATTTTCAGAATGCTCATACAAGGAAAAACAAAATAGTTGACTTTCTGAGACTGATTTATGTCACTTACCATAATGATTCCCAGTGGCACTTATTTTCCCACAAATAACATGATTTTATCCTTCTTTGTGGTTGAAAAGGAATATATATCAGATGATTCTGAGTACCCAGACTGTTTCCACATATTAGCTGTTGTAAATTGTACCACTTTATGCATGGACATGCATGTATCACTATAGTATGCTGTGTTTAATTCTTTCACTAATAAACAAAAAAGGGGTATGTCTGGATCAAGTCACATTTTATTTTTACTTCCTTCAGAAATCTTCATAATGATCTCTGTAGTGGTTTTTGTTTGTTCTTGTTTTTCTAAGATCTTGAGATGAAACATTAAGCTATTTTGAGGATTGCTCTTTTTTTAATGTAGGCACACATAGCTATGGACTGCCTTCTTAGAATGTTTTTATTGTATCTTACAGATTCTGATGTGTTGTCTGTTCATTATCTTCTGATTCTAGGAATGTTTTTATTTCTTCCCTGATTTATTCAGTTACTCATTGATCACTGAAAATTGTATTATTCAACCTCCAAGTGTTTCTGTGGTTTTTGTGGTTTATTTCACTGTTGATTTCTATATTGATCCCATTGTGATCTGATAGGTTTGTTTGAATATTTTGTACTTATGAAGACTTGTTTTATGATCTAAAATATAGTCTATTTTTAAGAAATGGCTGCAGAAAAGTATATCTATTCCTCTCTTTTTGGATATAACACTCTTTATACACCAGTTAACTCCATTTAGTCTATACTGTAATTTAACTTTGATGTTTCTCCAGCAATTTTTTTGTTGGTTGAACTATCTGTGAGATTGGGGTATTGAATTCACCCACTATGGTTGTATTGGGGTATATCTGCCCCTTTACGTCAAGTAGTGTTTATTTTTTGAAATTGGGTGTATTAAAGTTTAGCACATACATACTTAAAATTGTTACCTTTTCTTTGTGAATTGTTCCCATTACCAATACCCAGTAGCCTTCCTTAACTGTTCTGTTGGTGAATATAACTATGCTTTCTTGCTTTTTATTGGGGTATCATTATCCATCCTTTTATTTTTAGTTTCTGTAGATGTTTGCAAATGAGATGTGCTTCTCTCAGGTAATATATACTTGGTTCTGTTTTTTAATCCAGTATTTGTTACACTTTTCATTTTTTATTTGGAGAACTGAGACCTTTTACTTAAAGTAGTATTATTGAAAAATACATACCAATTCTTGTTACTTTGTTTTTTCTAGTGTTTGGATCATTCTTAATTCACATTAGCTTATTACTCTCTCAAATAAATGTTTTCTTTCCCTTATCTAAAGCCTACTGCCTCCTTTCTCTGTGTTTAGAATTTCCTTAACTCCTTTCCTTCAGTGTTGGCCTCATGGTCATGAATTTATTTAATTTATGCTTATCTTGGAGGGGCTTTTCCTCTCCTTCAATTTGAAGAATAACCTTCCAGAAAATACTAATCCAGATTGGTAATTATTTTCTTTCTTTTTTGATTGGACTTTATTGGTACATTTTAAATATACATAATGGTTACATTTATCTTAGAGAGTTTGTACCTGTATGTGATACAACTTTTTCACAACAATTATTTTCTTTCAAAAATTGAAATATAGAAGCAAGCAGCATTTCCTGAGATCCATGCCATGTTGGAACTTAGGGTGCTGGGAAAGTGAGCAACCAGCCTGCCACCTTGGTAAGTGGCTGTGGTGTGGCAAGCTGTGGCCACCCTAGGGTGAGAACAAGCAGCATTTCCTGAGATCTGTGCCATGTTTGAACTTAGGGTGCTGGGAAAGTAAGCAACCAGCTTGCCACCCTGGTAAGCATCTGTGAGTCTACCAGTGCGCGGGTTGAGAATCAAACATCCCCCATACACACCATTAGCAAGTGGGAGCCAGAGATCTGAGCATCTCTTGGGAGGTTGACCGTATGTAATATAGCAAATAAGAGGATTTCCTTCTACCATCTCTTTGAAGACAAATATTTTTATCACTGTTTTGCTTTGTCCTTATTAATGGTATTGCTCTATTCAATATTTTGATAAGTTCTTTAATATTCTGCATTTCCTTTTATTTTGCTATTCCTGATTGAAAGAACAACTATTGTGATGATAATGAGATATACAATGGTACCTATTACTATTATCTCAGTAACCTGCTGTGAAGTTCTGTACCAATTTCACTACACTGTCTCAATTGGCTTCTATCCTGTTCTGCTGTATTTTACTACCTTCAAATTAATAAAAAATTTTTTGTACTGGGTATTGAACTCATGACCGCATGCTTGCAAGGCAGGTGCTTATGCTGCTGAGCTAAATCCCCAGCCCAATAAAAAATTTTTAAAAAGCAATATAACATGAGAAAACAAGGTAACAAAGGTACCTCCAAAAACTCTGAACTCTGCCAAAGCTGATCCATGGGGTATGAATGAGGAGAAACTCAAAAACAAAACAACAGAATTATATAAGGTGATTAAAAATGAAATAACAACAACAAAACAGATCTGTAAGGTACTGAGCAAGCTGAAACATGATATAACTAAACAGATAATGGACTTTAAAAGCAAAAGGAGGGAAAGAAAGTGCTCTAAAGGATATAACTGTATGTATGTTTAAGTGTGTAGGATTGATAACTGTATTACTAAGTTTTTGTTGGCTCATTGAACAGAACTGTTTGCAGCCTCACTGTTTGAATGTACGCTTTGTATGCTTTAATTTTGTAACTTGAACAACTATTTTGAAGTGGACAATATGTAATTTATTAACTAGTTATTTCTTACTGGTTTTTTTAAGCTCTGTATTGTCCCCACCCTTTTTTCAGTTTTGCTTTTTTCTCTCTAAATAAAATTTTAAAAATCTTTTTAAAAAATTGAAATATATCATTCCACATCCTCCTAGCATTTAGAGTTTCTGCTGAGAAAAATGTAATTATTCTCATAAATTTGCCATTATAAGTGATTTGTCATTTCTCTCTAAACACTTTTAGTATTTGTTCATTATTCCTAATTATTTCAAATTCAATTCAGATATATCATGGAAATATTCTCTTCTACTAATGTATATGTGGAGTTACAAATGCCTCAATAACTGGAGTTCCATCTTTTTTTGAGATTTGGGACATTTTCCAGAATAATTTTAAAGAATAGATTTTCTATATTATTAGTCTATACCTCCTTGTCCTTCTAGCTTGTACTTCATTATCCTCCTTGAGAGAAATGAGCTTTAAAATTGTTACTTTAGAGTTTTTCAAGAGCTTTTGATTACACTGGTCATTAATTCTTATTCTTCTGTCTTTGTTACACATAGTACTATCTGGATATTAATGCATCCACCTAGAACAGAGGGTAAGGCCAGATCAAATGTTCCAGACTGGTAATTAATATCTGCTATGGTTTGTGTCTATGGGTCCCCCCAAAGCTTCATGCAGTCATAGAGTTTTTTCACAGGTGGCTGAATCTAGAGTGTGTGATGCTGGTATTGAGGTAGTGAGATTACTAAATATGTTCACTGATTGGTTTGGCACCACCCTAATCTCAGTAGCCTAGATGGAGAATAAATGGAGCAGAAAGACACTATTAAAATTCCTTGGTGCTGCATTGCAATGAGCTGTTTTCCTCTGCCAAATCATCCTGCCTTGGAGCCACCCAAGTCTGGACTGAAACCTCTACAAATTGTGAGCTAAATAAACCTTTCCTCCTTTGACCTTGGATTTCAGGTATTTTGTCTCAACAAGAGAAAAGGTAGCTAAGACAGAATTTGGTAAAAAGAGGAGTAGGGTTTTTTCTGTGACTATATCTGACCATTTGGTTCAGGAGGCTTTGGGAATGACTTATGAAAAGACTTTGGAAATGTCCTGAGATGTTGACTGTAAAAGTAGAGTTGGAATGCCTTAGACTGTACTACATGGTGAATTCTGGCTAAAGCTTGGAAGACCAAAAAGCCAGTAAAGAACGGGTTCAGGAAAAAACAGGTTCAGAAGGTTTCTCCAAAGGACTGTATTGACTGCTGGGTCCCAGATGATTTGTCTTATGGCTTGAAAGAAATCTGCATTTTGCTGATGTCCAGAGACATGACCTGAGACTGAAATTAAGTAAAGTGGATTATTTAATCTGTCAGAAGAAATTTCAAGACAGTCTTACATTAAGGCAATGGCATGGCTACTGTTTGGGGATTTTAGTCAGATTTATGTTGAGAATCAAGGGCACAGAGCTCAGCAGAATTATTTAAAATGTTTGAATTTGTCCAGAAAGGAAGCTCCCATAAAGATACAGACTGCAAATATAGAGCAGAGGAAATCTTGATTGCTGAGAAGAAGAAAATTATAGAAAAGATGGCCTGAGAGTTTCACAAGATGCAACAGGACTCCACCCTTTGCAGCCCCAAAGTTGTAAAACTGAAAGACTTTGCTTGGAGAAGAGAGTCCCAGATCACCATATTCCAGAATGATGGTAGCCTAGGAAAGTTGTTCCTTCTGATTTGGATCATAGGCACTTGACCCCTACAGCCAAGAAAGAAGCCTGGCTACTGGTCCAGCTAGTGGCAGACTTTGGCATCATCTACATGGTGCTGATTTGGGGCACATGTACAATGCAAGAGTTGTGGGGTCAGGAAAGCTCCCATCCAGGTTTCACAAGAAGGGCTGAGTGGCCAGGCAGTGTGGCCTTGAGAGGGCAGCGTGTGAAGCTATGATTCTAAAGCAAAAGGTGCAGTGGAAATCCTACAAATTTGTAGAGGCCAGGAGTGGGGATCATCTGAGGAAAACTCCAAGGAGGAAACAAAGCTAGGCCGAGAGAGAAGACATAGGAGCTAAAACAACCAAAAGTGCTGTAGGGCAGAGCCACCCAAACCCTTTGGAGCTCACATCTTGCCACAGATTACCTTAGCTACTATACATAGAACTACAGGATTTATTGTTTGCCCTGCTGTATTTAGAACTTGCTTTGGTCCCAATCCTTGCTATCCTCCTGTTTTTAACTTTTGGAGTTGAAAAATCTATCTTTTTTATATGAACAGCTGTTTTGAAGAAAACAGTATGACAGCTATTGCTGATTTAATATTATCCTTCTTAGAAGTCCTACTATGCTTTTTTTGTTCTACTACTGTTGGTTCTATCTACCACATTGTGTCTTATTGGAATTTGAATATGTGTGATAGTTCAAACAAATTTTTTTCTTTTTTATCAAAAATGAGATATTATAGTACCCATTGATAATTTTCTGTTATTCAGTTCAGAAAGCCCTGTAATTCTTTCACTCTATGTATGGCTTTATACTATTGTGTTATGTTTGATATTATTGTATTGGAAACTATGCTCAACTATAGCAGAGTAAGAGATATGGTGTTAGATGCTGTTGATGTCCAGTTGACTTAATGTAAAGTACTGTGTTGCCTATGTTGTCCTGTTCTGATCTGCTCTGTACTGCCCCCTTTTGTTTTATTCTCTTTCAAAAAAAAAAAAGAAAAATCTATCTTTTGTCATTGTATGTTGGAAGTGTTTTACTTTTTTTTAATTTGTGCAGGGACTTGCAGATAATAGTCTGCCTTCAATCTCAGAGAAGACCTTAGACTTAGACTTTATATCAGTGCTGAAGTTGTTAGGATCTAGGCAATTCTCAGAGATGGACTAAATGCCTTTTGTACAAAAGAATGAATATAAGTCTTAGGAAGGCCAGGGGCAGAAGGTTGTGCTTTGTGTCCATATGTCCCCCCAAAGCCTTGTGAAGTTATAGGAGTGGACTTTTCAGAGGTAACTGTATCTAGAGTGTGTAGTGTTGGGATTAAGGGTGTGAGATTAGTAAATCAGTCCATTGATTGTTCTGGCATAATTCTGGCTAAGATTAAGGATATGAATGCTACACTCTCCCTAAGTAGGTAGCTGAATACAATATGAGGGACAAAAAGACTCTTGTCTCCCCATTTCTTGTTGCTTTTGCTATCTTCTGCTGCCATGAATTATTTCTCTTCTGGGATGCCCCTCTGCCAAGCCACTGTGCCTTGGACCTAGCCAATCATAGACTGAAACCTCTACAAACTGTGAGATAAATAATCCTTTGAGATAAATAAGCACTTTAGGTGTCAGGTATTTTGTCTCAGCAATGAGAGAAAAGCAATTAAGGCAATACCTTATAGTCTAATTTGTTTGAACTACCTAAGTGCTCCACTTATTACAATATTTCACTATCATTTAATTCATTAATTGTCTGGATTTTTTTAGTGAAATGTCATTCTAGTTTTTCTTTTGTCATCAAAATGATTTTTCAGATCAAGTTCTTTGTTTTGTTACTTTGTAAGCATGACAAACAAACTGGTATAATTCATATTTTTTCCCATATTTTGAGAAAAAGATATATGCTTCAACTAGCATTGTTAACATGTTAAATGTTCTTCTAGGTAACTCTACCTTTCAAAAGTCTAATGATAAATTCATGTTTTTCTCAGAATAGAGAAAATGATAAATTTAAAGCAATCTGTGGAAAATGTTGAGCCAATTTTTCATATACTACATCATACTACACATGTGAAATATAAGTAAAATTAGATTTCAAACATAATATTGGCATGAGTTATAATGATAGTCATCTCATAAACAATAATCAAGAGACAAGTGTCTCCAGATATCTCCATTGCTGCAATCATTCAATAATGTCATCAAAAATCTTTCACCTTGACAACCATAATGTATTAACATCTTAGGCTTTTATACTTCTAGACCTATAGAACTTACCAACTCTGAATCACCAAATGTCGACTGCAATTCCAGGCATCACATCATATGTCACATCCCAAGTAGAAGATAAAGGATGAGTGAATCAAAAAAGAAAAAATTGTCCAGCAATCCAAATTAGAATTTCTTTATGCCAAACCAATGACATCACAGCTCTAAAGAAATTTTGGCAAATGTCAATAAAATTAACAAAATTGTTTGAAACAAATTGCGATTTACTTGAAGATCTGTGCTGCTACTTACTATAGAAAATTATCACAAACAGTGAATTAAGACAATGCAAATTTATTGTCTTACACTTGTGAAAGTCAGAAGACCAAAATGAGTGTAATAGGACTAATTCAATTATTAGAAGCAATAAGTTCCTTTTGGAGGCTCTAGGAGAAATTATTCTTGCATTTTCCAGTTTCTATCTGTTCCACTTTCCAGCAGGCTATCCGTACACCTTGACTTCTGACCTCTTCCTCTCATTTCTCAAACTTCTGCTTCCATCATCGTATCTCTTTGTCTGACTCTCCTGCCTCTCTCTTCCCCTTGCAATGACTTTTGTAATTTACACTGGGCCCTCCCAGATAACCCACAATGATATCATCAAAATCAAAATCACCTCAAAATTCTTAACAATCACATCTACAAAATCCCTTCTGCTATGTAAGGTTCTCAGAATTTGGAAATGGATATTTCAGTGGGGATGGTGGTGTTCTGCCTACCACAAGATGGTCACATTGCCACCTGGGGATGGGGAAAGAGGTTGGTTTATCATAAAATACTATCTAGTAAGAAATTATGAGTGTCACCAACCCCTGTTCCCCATCTATATTACATTCACCTCCTACATTCTTCTATTCCCTCTACAAGTGTCAGAAAGGAAAAGAATATATTTTACTTGTATTTTAATTATGGCCAAATGTTTTTTTCCAATGAAATTGAAAAATGTAATTTTACTGGAGCTGAGCTACAGGTCAAAAGTCAGACTTTTAAATATGCATGTTATTTTCTATAAGAGTATTAAAATGTGTAGGAGCTAAAATCGGAGTAGAATGAAAAGGTAAATTTTTCTTCAGATGGTTATACCTACATTGTATTGCATATGGGTTAACACAATCCTTCCCAAAGTCTACATAATTTCCCTACTCATTTTTTAACCATTTTTTCTTGAAAAAAGGAAACAACAGACTATGTAGGGCATTGGTGGTTTTTGCTTAAATCAGTAGCTCAAAGACCAAACTGTTGATTTTAAAGCAAATCTGCAATTTTAAGATATTTTGGAGCTCTTTTTCACAGTCAAAGTAAGTTGCACAGGCCAACCTTTCTGCCCTAAAGCAGACTTGAAAAACAGATTCTGAATGTTGTTGCTAACATGCAATCACTTTAGCAGATAAAAAAAGAAAACGTTGCTTGAGGATTACTTATAATCATCATGAGACATTGTCTAATAAGCATGTTCTTAAATACATTATACTTTGTAGTTAACCATACACAAAAAAAGGTAGTAATTTACCACCGACTTTCAATGATATGTGCCATGGACATGTAGAATGTGAACATGTTTGTAGGAAATACAGGTAAGTTTTCCAAAATATCACAAAGCTTTATTCATAGCAGAGGACTTTCCTAGTACCTGTCTTTAGTGCACACATCAAAATTTTTACACTTGAGATAATTCTATCCTAGAGTCCAGCTAAAATCTATAAGAAATTCTGACCTCAGATGGTACAAACACCATACCAACACCCTCATCTTGTCATCTGTTTTTCCCTAAATGTGTCCTAAAAACATAATTTTTTTCTATCAATTTCACTATCTCCATTTTACCTCAACTCACATACACTTTTTTTCAAAAACTAACAGCAGTTACTTCTCCATATTTTTCAAGCAATTTATTTTGACTTTTATACTCCTGACTTAGAAGTCCCTTGGGTGTAGAGATCTTAAATATTCCTAGAAGCTTTGAAATAAAACCACTCTTTGAATGTCCCCCTTTATTTCACCCAACAGTCCCAAGTCCTCTTCTTTTACTCCTCTCTTGTTTGCTCATATCTGACCCTTCTCAGACACAGACAAGTCTCTCCACCAATATAATAAAATATTGTTGATAAACATTAAATTTTGACTGTAGATTCACAACTTGAACCTAGTTTATTCAGAAAGCAGTTAAGCATTCATAATATATATTTCCAGTTAAGGAAAGGAATGTCATAAGACTGTGAAAAACCCATCCCTGAATAAATATCTAAAGTGGTTATATATGGAGAATCTCTAAATGGTTTTATATTGTCTTTATGCCAATACCTGCTCCTCAAAATCAACTTCACACTTAACATTTGTTTTAATATTTAAACAAAATGCACTTAAACAATTTTTACTCTTTAGTAAATAAACCATGTGATGCTTAGTTTGCAGAGTTGTTTTTGAATATTTTCCTTTCAAAGAACCAATCCAAAACTGGGCATCCAAAATGAATACACAATTTTCAGATGAAGAAATAAAAATGGCAAATAAATATATGAAACAAATTTGCATCACAGGTCATTAGAGAAATGCAAAATAAAACAGTGCTGAGATTCCATCTCCAGAAAGAATGACTATCATCAAGAAATCAACCAATAACAAATGCTGGAGGGACTATGGGGAAAAATGAACCCCTTTGCATTGTTGATGGGAGTGTAGACTGGTGCAACTTCTGTGGAAATCAATGTGGAGGTTCCTCAAAAAGCTAGGATTAGAAGCCTCAATTGAACCAGCTATCCTGCTTGTGGGCATTTTCCCAGAAGAATTGAAAACATCATACATAGCAATATTTAGCTCAGTGGCTTAAGCGCCTGCCTGGCAAGTGCAAGGTCATGAGTTCGATCCCCAGTACCAAAAAAAAAAAAAAAAAAAAAAATTTGCTCCCATGTTTATAGCAGCACAATTTGTAATACCTAACTCTTGGAAACAACCCAAGGGCCCATCAATCAAGGAAGGAATAAAAAAAGATGTGGTATTTTTATATAATGGAGTACTACTCACTATAAAGGAAGATTGACTTGAGACTTTTATAGGTAAATGGATAAGATGTAATACTGTATTGTCTCCCTCATGTAAGAAACTGAAAGAGTAAATAAGATCCAAAATGTTTAATAAATATTATGAAAGGGTAAGAAACTGTTCAAAGGGAAGCAACAACTGGGATGGGGGAAGGAGAAGAGAAGAAAGGGGAAAGGAAAAAGATATAGATATATAGATATATAGATATATAGATATATAGATATATAGATATATAGATATATAGATATATAGATATATAGATATATAGATATATAGATATATAGATATATAGATATATAGATATATAGATATATAGATATATAGATATATAGATATATAGATATATAGATATATAGATATATAGATATATAGATATATA